>JARBER010159275.1:0-10424 GCA_030265075.1 Balanus glandula
CAGTTATGATATCAGGGAGCATGATTATAGCTGGTTGCGTGCGGCTCACGTTGATGTATTCAAGGTTCGATCCCTCTTCTGCTCCATATTCGGCAACCACGTGCATCATATGTTTCTCGGCAACATTTTTCGTAATAACATTTTTATGAAAAAGTTGCTCCTAAAATAATGTGAAGAACACATGTGAAGAATGGGAAGAGTCTGAAGTGTGAATGAATGAATGTGTAAAATTGATGTGTTCTTCAGAAATATGAGGAACATTTTACAAGGATGCAGGCTTAAATTCCACCCTGGGATGATCGCGATGGTAGTAGTAACTGAAAAATTGGTTGGAGAAGTTTACGAGTTGGAGTATTTTTTACATGTTTGGTCATAACTGCGCCATAACGCTTAACTAATGAAAGTAACAAATAATATATATCATGTCCTCTTAATAATATTGGTAATTCAAAACAATATGTGTAGTACCCTCATTTATCAATTAATAAAAGTGAGACGAGATATGTTATCATACCTGTTTATATTATGATACCCATTTATGCAATGGTGCCCGTTTATGGAAAATTCGCATCCCATTTAAGAAGAGCATTCTAGAAATGAAACGTTCCAAAAATGGGTATAAATAACCATATCAGTTATTACAGACGGTCTGTCGCTAAGAACCAATGGGAAAGGTCACGTGAAGTTTGAACCAGCAAACGACCCCGACCCGGCCAAGTAATAAGCTTAAATCCAGCCGCTCGATAAGACGCATTGTTGTCATACAGCTGCACAGCTGAGCCGTCGAATGCCATGCAGACAGTGGCTTCACAGGGTGGATGGGATTGACCGCCGGATTAGTGGCATGCCACCGGCGTGCCTGACACGCCACGTAGTTGGCAAACCGGACAGTGGCCTGGTGAGTTTTATACGCCGGCCCGGCCAGCGACATTGCGACAAGCAGCGACCCCGACGGGGTCCAGAGACGGCTGAGTCCGCCGCGCCGCAGTCAATAATTACAGCTGAATCCATTAGGCAGAACGTGCTCCCAGCCTCCGACGGACCGGCGGACCCGAGGAGATTGTAAATAAACACTGCGATCCACACCAGGGTCCGCTGCGAGCGGGCGGCGGTTTGAATGGATCCGAAATGACGCGCCCGAATCTAATCTAATGCGGATAAATTGCCAAGCTCATTCACGCGCAGGTGAAAATAAACTACGCCGCGACTTGGCGCGGGATTCTTATTTCTACCAGCATGACGCAAGGTCCATGTGAATGTAATGATTGTTCCCACTTAGCCGTTGAAAATACGAAGAAATGCAACGCTTGTTCACAATGCTCAGCCCTATTCAGTTTGGTTCGGTTCGGTTCAGCCGCGCGTGGCCCTGTTCGGGTTCTTTCTGACCATCCCGACACAGCATTAGGCAATTCATCTTGCTGCTAATCAACTGGGACAGCATTGCACCCAGATCAAAGGACACCCGTCTTGTCTCACCCCCCACCCTCCGCGGGGGGGGGGCACCCAGCTGGTGGAGCAGCTGTCCCCCTGCACGGCGACAGGCGCCGTCAGCGGCCAGCGCCGCTTCCTCCCGGCCGTCGGCGGCTACTGATCGGGGGGCGATCGATGGCGGGCGGCCGCCGCCCCCGCCCCCGCCCCCGCACGTGCGGCCCGACCGGTGACCGCCCGGCCGGTCGGCCACCGCCGGTCACTGACCCGACACCGAGCAACGTTGCAACTCGGACGGTCGGACGGACGGACGGACGGACGGTCGGACGGTCGGGCGGACGGACGGACGGACGGCGGAGGGTGAGCGGGACCCGTGGCCCGTGTATGACAGCGTAAAGCCACGCTTCGCCCCTTCTGTGATCTGTTTCGGCGTGAGAGGAGTGATCCGGCAGCTGTCGGTCCGAACCAGAGCTGGTCAGTTCTGGAGAGGAGGTCAGGTCACTGGCCGGGATGGTTCAACGGACAGGAGCAGGCGCGCCAAATGCGTCAAAGATTCCGTAGACAAGTTAGCGTTTGATACGCAATTTAGCTATGAGTTAGGATGGCCACATGGGTTAGAGGCTGTCATTTCGTAAATTACTTGACTTATTATATCACATTGTACTATAAAAGAATGACTCTGAGAGACAAATCTGACAACTCAGTGTCAGGTAACAAGATAACATGGAGGTAGACCCAAACAACCTTCGGTAGCTTGTAAGTAGCATCGAGAACCGGTACCAAAAACAGGCACGGCTTAGTCACACTCCTACGTTTTGCTGCAATAGTAGTTGATATCAGCTTCATCAACTGTTCTAGTGAAAGCTACGTTATGTCATGCGTCGTAATAAAGTTCATATTGTCACGTTTTATAGCCATAAATTTACCACCTGCGAACACCAGAAGCACATTCCGCTTTGTATGACTGTCGAGCAGAGAAAAACAAACGCTGCTTAACGGGAACTTAACCGAAGGACTTTCTCTTTGACGTGCGCAGCCCTCCAAATCGTTGCAAGAACGCGGAAAATAGTTCATCGAGTACGATGACGTATTTCATTTACCTGTACGACACCCCTACGTGAGTGGGGCAGTCACCACGGCCGAAGACGCCGTTATGAAAGCGACGCACAAACCTATCGCAATACTTTTGCCTTACAATACCATTGCCTTCTTTGACAATGGTGTGATCGTGTTCGGATCTGTGACACTGGATATCATCAGCTGACTCCAAGGGGCTTTGGTTCATCGGAATGGTTAGTTTGATCGACCTGTTAATCAGATAGAAGGGTGGGAGATTGTAGCAGTGGAAAGTTCAGAATGAAGACATACAACATACGTTAGAAATCGTTACGAAACGGAAACAGACGTGTTCCATAAAAGCGTAAACTTATCATTATATTTCCCTACATTCAAAAGCGTTTAAAATATTAACGTTGTATTGCACCGGACTTTCACATCGTCCCAAGTGAAGCACTGATTGCAAGCATTGATGAGTGCAGTCCTATGAAAGTAGATCCAATATTTCACCAAGACCTTGCATTCTTCACGACCTCCACCATACCCATTGGCCATTACCCAATGTCCATCAATCCGCTGGCTGCTACCACCGGGCTTGTGCCGGTCCCGCCAGCCGTCAGCACCGTGCGCTCTACCACTCTCCATCTCCCCGTCGGCCCGCTCCATCCGTCTTCATTGGCGGCCGCGGTGTGGACAGCTGATAGGTCTGCAGGCTGCCAGCGCGGCTGCCGGCCGGCCGGCGGTGTCGGCTTTGTATGTGTGTGTGTGTCACAGCTCCCTCCGACACGTGTTCGGGCCCTGCACGTGCAGCGGGACTGTTCACCCCAGAGTTGCAGGTGCGACCCACCGACCCCTATCGCCCGGCGGCCCCGCGCGGCGCCGCGACCCCTCGTCAGACCTGCACCGGTAGTGGCGCAACAGATTCCGCGGATGCATGAATTAGTAATGCGATTGCGGTGCCGAACGGTGTCCGGGGATCAACTGGTCGGTTTGCAGTGAGAAGGAAAGCCGCCGATATGTCGCCAGCAGCTCCGAGAAATGAGGTAAAACGGGAATGCAAGGACAGTTTCACTTATGCTGTGCATGTAGCCTTGCCATCTTATCGTATAGTAGTAGATACACACTCTCAAGGCGCATCATATTAATGCACTTTCAAAACTTCGGGAAACTCAAAGGGAACGGCCCAGTAAGACACCACGTTTAAACGCTTTTGAAGATAATGTAATTCCTTACAACAAACGTACATCAACCCCATTATTTGTTTATTGGATTTCTAGGCTCTGCACTCTCGGTACGGCCGGACTGTCTGATTCCGACCCTGCGGTATCCACTGCGCCTCCTTCAGCTGATCGTCGTGGGACTCCTCGCCGTCGCACCCCATTGCACACCCCCGCTGCACATTGCACAGTGCATAGTGCACACGCAAGGCATGCACGCGCCGGCCCGGTTCGGGGGCTGATCCCGGGTCCGCCGGTCGGCCCGGTCGGCTACAGAGACCCAGCCTGATCCAGGGATCATTTCGCAACCGACTGGTCCGGCCAGCCAGCCGGCGGAACGTCCGGTGGTCAGTCCGCCGCACTCATGCCCATTACACATACATGTCGACGTCATGCTCCCAGTGTACACCAACCGCAGCAGCTCTCGGGGAAAACAGGCCGTTTATGAATGAAATCCGCAGTGCAGACTGCAGGCCCCTCGAACGCAGCGATCGCGTTGACGCCTGGCCGTCTGGTCTACATGCTATGGGACTCGGACAAGTTAATGCCTCCCGCGGCCTTCACACGAAACACAGCGGTCGTTGCGCCCACGGTCGTTGCGCCCAATGCCCTCGACGCTGAAGCCACAAGCCAGTTAGGGAATTTCGGCGGCACCCTCCGTGGCTCGGTGGTTATGTGTGCTAATCTGGCATTAGCGGTGATCTGAGCCTGCAGATCCACTCTGCACGGCGGTGGGTTATCCACGGTCCCGGCGGCAGGAGAACGGGTGACGCGGGTGACGCGGGTGACGCGTCACAGGTGACCTGGGTGACGCGGGTGACGCGGGTGACGCGTCACAGGTGACCTGGGCGACGGGGTGACCCGGGTGACGCGTCACAGGTGACCTGGCTGAAGCGGGTGACCCGGGTGAACCTCCACCAGCCTGCACTGTGCAGTGTGCTGCACAGGCCTCGGGACCGTGGACTCAGCCTCACTGCACGCAGTCTAGAAACGCAACTCCACCACGCGCCGCTTATCCAGCTCACTACGGTCACGTACAGTGGCGCTGGCACCACTCCGCACCCACGTCACTGTGCACCCAAGAGGCCTGGCACCGTGCGCGTGTCACCCACTGTGCGGTACAGAGGCCGGGCAGCACACGCGTATCACCATCATACAGAGGTCACTGCACGGTGGGGTCACCACCGGGCGTGACCTATCGACGGCATAGGCGGGCGGCGGTCACGCGACATGTCGCGGCGCGTGGTACTGAGGCACGCTATGCACCAGTCGCCAAGCAGAAGGCGCTCTATAGCGGCATGAAGGGACGTTAATGTGGCGCGGCCATCACGCAGAAGACGCCGGACGGCGGGCGGCGGCGGCGGGCGGCGGCGGCGAACGTCACGGCTTCAGGCGACAGCGTCACGTCACGTGACGGGCGTCAGGCGGGCGGAGGGAAGACGACACCGAGACGTCGGCCGCGTCCACCCTTCCGCCGCCAGCCCATGGCACTCGGCACCTGCCGAGCCCAACTCGGCGCTGCAGGCGCGTGCGTGAAACACTGGAGCGGCGGCGACATGGCAGGCACGCGGGTCGGGTCGCCCTCACCCGGCGTAGACCGGGCCCCAAGTCCGACACACGCGCCCCGCGTCGCCCCAAGCCCAACACACGCGCCCCCGTCGCCCCAATCCAGACACACGCGCCTGGCGTCGCCCCCATCCCGACACACGCGCCCGGGGTCGCCCCAAGCCCAACACACGCGCCCCGCGTCGCCCCAAGCCCAACACACGCGCCCGGCGTCGCCCCCATCCCAACACACGCGCCCGCGTCGCCCCAATTCGACACACGCGGCCGTCGTCGCACACAGGGGCGCAGTGCACAGGTGCATAGCGGACGGGGGACCGACAGGACCAGGCCAGGGTCGCAGGTGGTGACGGAAGGGATGGCGCAGTCCCCTGACATGCCAGCACATCACCCAAAGCCGGGGTTGAGGTCCCTGTAGCATAAGAATGGATGTGCTACGCCAGCTTAGGAAACAGACGTTTGCTCGAATGGCTGCATTGACAGTACCAAACCAAGCCAAGCCTAGTATGACATGTTTAATCCTATACTTATATGATGTTTATGCATGATTTAGCTACATCATCTTTTCTGATCGAGCCTTTGCTACTGTGGTGGTACTCGCATCGAGTTGGCATGACTAGACTACCTTCTACAGACTCTAAACAGTAGACAGTTAAGAACAATGCACCTTTGCTCCGGAGCTGGGAACTTGCCAAGCGAATGTCGGTCTCCAGAAGACGACCCTAGCCCTTACTCCCACCCTGGTGTCACGCGTCCACCCTAAAAAAAACTCTGCGTCTCCATTTGACCCTGCCATTCCACCCTCCGCAAATCGATCTTCCGAAAATGCCGCAACGTCGACCACCGCTAATTCCGCCGCTTCGCCTTTGAAACCAAACCCGGAAGCGTGCACGCGCAGCCCAGTTGGCGGCGTGCCAGCGGCGTGCGGTGCGCCGCCGGCGGCGCTCCGGTCCGTTCGACGACCCACTGATACGGAGACCGCTGCTAGGGACGCCGCCTGCCGCTAGATGGCAGCGGCAGCACGAACGCCGGCGCAGTCCGCTACGGGCTCCAGTCGCGTTGTTGCTGGGCGGGATTTGTGGGTGGGGGCGGGGTGAGGGTGACATCTGTTTTTAATCGGTGTTCTGTTCGGGAACTGGTACACGGGCGATATGTGCTTGAAATGTAATTTGAGCACAGTAACGCCTGTGTAACGGAATAGTTATGAGAGATCCAGCTTTGTTTACCTACAAAGATATGGTAACGGTGCGTCTGCCTCAGGCATAATAGGTATCTCACTATTTTGAATTTTGGAGGAAGAAAACAACCAAGTTCAGTGTTCAGTATGTTGACCGTTCTGAATCTACCCAGGTAAAAGGTGGGTGACAGGGGTGAAACTTAAATGTAGGTAAAAGGGGGATACGGCTACATCCACAATAATTTGGGAATTTAACATTATGCCTATTACGCAATATGGTAAAAACAAAAACTCTTAACAACCAAGTGCATCTCTAATTATTTCCAAAAAGTTCTGCTACTGGTGGCTGGACAATGGGACATCTTTGGTTTGTTCCCGCGCCATTCAACAAATAACACACGTCTTACATAACATCTAGCATGAACGTATCGCCGTTTTTAACATTACTGCGCACGCTTTTGGGAACATTTCCTGAACGCAGCGGTTATCTGGTGCACCTCTCACCAACGCGCCGTTCCCAGTGTGACAGCCGTACTGTGTGCCCGGCGGGGTGGCTGGGTTCGTTCGGTAGGCCTCCGGATGCACCCGGTACCGTCAAGCCGGTCGGTTGTTTCGTTCTTACTCGGCTTAGGGCTCATGTGGCGTGTCGGCCAACCACCCCAGCGGTGCGCCGCTTTTGTGACGGCCGCGGCACGATCGCAGCCTGCCGGGACCGCCGCCTGAGCTGCTCATCATGGCCTCCATCAGGCATCGCATCACATCACGCGGCGTATCATGTCACGTCCATGGCCACGCACCGCGCAGATGCACCAGCCACGCCCGCCGCGGCCATCGAACTCGGTCGTGACAAGATCCACCGAGATACGGCATATTCCGTATTGTTGCAACCAGATAGCAGCTGGCTTTTCACACCAAACAAGGCCAAAAATGGCAGACCGAGGTTCAACAACTCGGCTGCCGTTTTATTCGCGACCGTTTCTTTCCGCGGAGATCGGGGCAGGTCGATGACCGGGGGCACTATTTGCGCCAACGCCTACGTCACAAGCTCCACGAGCAGCAGCACTGCAAACTGCAAACGAATCAACACAACGTTCGCCGCGGCTGCTCGTGGTACAAGCGGGGTGGTGTGCCCCATGGCCGGGTGCCGGGAGTCCGCCCCCTCGGACCCGCACCTCCTCCGACTCCGACTCTGTCAGACATACCAGCTGACTCAGCATAAACAGCCACCGAGAAGTAGGTCGCCGGTCGCCCGTGCCACGAGTGGCCGGACGACGGAAAGACGAGGCAGGCAAATAGCCAGCCTATGTACACAGCGGTGGGCACACGCAGCCCGACGCTGAAGCCACGCCAAGCCACGGCCGAGGCGCGTAGGAGGAGCGGACCAGGGTGGCGTCGGACCGTCTTCGGGGATTCAGGGACAGGTGGGCGAGCCGGGCGAGTCGCCGCCGCTTTGTGAGTTCGTGCCCGAGTGCGGGAGATGAGGGTGGCGTGAAAGAGGAAAGGGCTGAGTGAGGGAGCGGACAGGGAGCTGTTGAATAGCACACGAGAATGAAGCGACATGAAATCCCACACCAAAGCGCCCCAAAAGAGCGTTATCATCCCATTGAGGTATTGTGCGACGAAAGACCTGTCCCCCGACGCAGCAGGCTGAAAGAGGTGATAAAATAATAGGATCAGAATTAACTATTCCATCGAGACCGGTTACGGCCATATGGGGCGAAGAGGATCGATTCACAATGGAAGAGAAGGGGTACGTACTACGTACCCAATAGGAAGCGGTGGAACTTGATGCATGCAAATTTGAAAACGCTTGCTTGGTTACCACATCGGCTGGCATTGTATTAGACCGCTTCCTTCCGCGGATACCGCGCCAGGTCGATGACCTGGGACGACTATTGACGCATAGATAATTTTTTAAAGAGGTTCGCCGTCGACGGTTTTTCATTCACTCAGCTCAGGCTGGTTATCAACCACCAGGTCAGGTGAACTTAAGCCAGAGGGAGTTCAGAAGGAGCCTGGTGCATACTTGTGTAGCGCTTCCATCGTCTTTGTCCAAGTAGGTAAACATCCGGTCTTATAATGCAATAATTTTTGATCGTATTATTTATCTACCTTCAGGTGGCATCGGATTATATTTTATGAGTGACACAGGAAGCTCTACAAGCGCGTCTGGCGTGAGATTTAAGAGCTGTTGCTGGCGCTGCTCTAGTCGTTTCAGTGTCATACGTCGTTGATCGATTCCTTAGTTTGGCCTCTTTTACCTCTCTCCTCACTACTCAGTCATTATTCTCCTCATCTGTACTTGGGCACGACCCAGACCGTATAGCCTGTTTGACCGTATGACTGTTTGGCCACCCTGTCATAAATTACAGCCTGGTGCCTCTCACTGCGCCGATACACAATGCTCGTGAAGAGAAGGCGCTCGAGACTAAATCAGACTGATAGTAAACGCCAAAACAAGCAGAACCCGACACGAGAAGATATACATCTCCAAAACCAGCCCAGCAGTCTTACGCAACAGAGAATGCACACCAAAGGCCAGTCTGGGCAATCCCAGCTGGTGACTAGACGAGGTGCCCCAGGCAGACGGCAACGGCAACACACGGCGCCCGCGAGCACTCCACCCTCTCCCACCTCGCCTCGCGCTACCAAACTCCACCTCATCACTCCCCGCCTGTCCCGTTATCCCCCCCCCCGCCTCGCCATGCGCTTCTAGCAAGCCCGCTTCGCTCCGCTCTACCCCACCCGACCCCGCCTCCCTCTACCCCCACCCGAAGCCGCCTCGCTCTACCCCACCCGAGCCCGCCTCTCTCTACCCCGCCTCGCTCCGCACTACACCACCTCGCCCGCCGCTCGCTCTACCCGCCTTGCCCAGCGGTAGGTGTGGCCGCGGCGATCATGCCGCCCCCGACCGCGGCGGGTTGCGTCACACCCAGGTGACGGCCGGTCGGCCGGGTGGCGAAACGCCGAGCTCGGTCGCCGTCGTGACCGGCCGAAGGGCCATGGGCGCACGCGGCGCCGTCCGTCTCCCGACCGCCTGATGGCAAAGGCGTAATCACCGATGCCGCTGATAATATATTGCAAATAGAAATCGCTGGCCGCGCGGGGAGGCGATTTCGCGTGCGGCGCGCGGCGTGTTGCGAAGGTCCGCAGGAGGGTGATGGTGTTTTCATGGCCGATTCGTGGCCAACAAGTTGCGCGGATGGTGGGCCAAGTCTGGGTGTTCATGCAGAGTGAGGAAAAGGGTCATGGTCTTGGTAAAATCGTCGAAATCCGACGACAATTGAGATCTTTCACCTTGGAGAAATTATCAATCTTATAAATGCAAATTGCAAGAACATGATGGAACAATACGGGGATTCAAGTATGATTAAAAGGTTTTGTCATCCACGTTAAAAAGGATCTTCACTGATGGCGCAACGACTATCTGAGGAAAAATAATTTTCGTACAAAGGTCTTTTAACAACTTATTGCAGCAAGTACATTTGCAACACCTCCGCCGAATAGCATTGGCCAAGTAGTTAGATCCTGTTGTACAGAAGACGTTTGCGTAAGCACGACGTTGCAAACCGGCCGGGCAGGCGTGTAATAATCGTGACGGCTATATTATTCCCCCACCGCCGCCTCGTAAAACGCCGTCCAGCACTGAAACGCCACGCAGCTCATTTCAGTGGCGTGAACAGCGCGAAGCCCCGCTCCAAGACTCCCACCCTGTGGCAGGTACAGCTGATCTAACAACCCCTCGTGTCCGACAATAGCTGCCGCTGCTACCAGCCGGAGAGGGTGGGGTGAACCGGAGTCAGGGGGTCGCAGTCGAGTCAGAGTCTCGGCCCGGGCTGACCGGCCGGCCTTGAGTGTCGAAAGCGTCGGCCGGTCCTCTCTCCGCCGGGTTACGACATGGCCAGGATGACGCGGAGCCAGCCGCGCCGCCGCCGCCGCCGCCACCACCGCCGCGCCGCCGCCGCAGCCGCAGCCCCGATGCC
>JARBER010159286.1:0-10423 GCA_030265075.1 Balanus glandula
CTACAACGGAGCCTGCCGACATCGCACGGCGACCAGCCTGAGCCGTGCGACCATCACTCCAAACCATCGAGTGATGAAATATCATTAGCGTCAATACAATTTATTACCTATTCAACGACGCTCAATCGTCACGACAAGAAATCAAGATCAAATTTATGAAAAGTGAACAATTAAAAAACTCTTGTGATTTTATTCAGTGGTACAAAATGAAAATTGAAGAAGAAACGCAAAAAGTGACACAAAGTTAAAGTGAAACAAAAAAGCTTTGTGATTTTTTTCAAAGCACGTACGCTTCCAGGAAAGTTGAAAAGTGATCGCGAGAAGCAAGTAAAAAGCGAAATTTGCGGTTACTTTTGATTTTTATGAGAGTCACCATTGTCGGGGAAGAGTCGAGACACACGTCCGAGCGAGCCGAGAGTTCTATTCAGAGTCATCAGCTGTCAGAGTCATCAGCTGTCAGAGACCGTGACACATCATGTATCACCGTGTCTGGTGACAACCATCAGCTGTCAGGGACCTGTAACGTCATGTATCACCTTGGTAATTTACGGAATGGTGAAGCCAGTGGTGAAAAAAGGATAAAGCTGTCGCAAACAAAATTTGCCAATATCGGATCTGTCGCACTACACTCCACTCAAACAAATTGTAGTAGTAAAAATGGCCGGTCAATGCTGGAAACAGAACTTTGAAATATTACAAATTTTTACATCAATCGAGCAACAAATTTGTAACAAGTGAGCATGAAAACATAGATCAACGAAATTTCAAGTTTTCATCATTTTCACCGGATTTGGCGAAGGCTAATTTCTACTGCCGCCCTGTCAAGCGTGAAATGAGAGTAACTTTTACACCCTCAGTCCTTCCCTGGATCCGCCAGTGATCCAGCTCCCCACCCCCCTACTTCGCGGTCGGGTACCTACCGGGTACCACCGGGTACCGGGAGACGATCCCTGTTAATCGCTGTCTTTTCTTCCCCTCCCGCACGCCGCGCCGGTCCCGCGCCGCTGACCCATGCTGATGTCACAATATGTAGACCGCGCGCCGAACGCCGCGCCGGCAAGGCGGCTGGGACCCACGGCCCTGCGTGCGACAGATGCGACAGCAAACGAGCCGCAAACGGCCTATGGAGAAACCAATGTATTTTGTTTCCGCGTTCGCCGTTTTTTTCTGCGACACTTTTCGCCACTATCACCACTAAAACACTGCAGAATAAAAGTGCAGTGAAATAACGTAAAAGTGGGTCCACAATCTTAGCTAGACTAGAAAGCTTTTCCTTGGAAGATGATATGATATGAGCGTGTAAACAAATTTAACTTCATTGTTGAACATTCTGTCGCAGTGATCTGACGAAAACAATCATTTTCTGTCGCTTACGGACGTTTGCGCGTTCACGAAGTTGTTCACCTCTGGGTGAAGCAACACTCCCATCGCAATGCTGTTGCTCGCTCACATGCGTTAATTACAAAGTAGCAATATGATTGCTCACGAATGTTCCGACCTCAGAACTAACAAAAGCGTCGGCTGACATCCAGCCAGAGGCGGCTGACGCAGACCAGGCCTGTTATTGGGCCGGTCGACCGACGGCGCCCGATCACAGTACGACGGCAGCACGGCAACGCTGTAATTAGAGAACATACCCCAGCATTTCGATAACGCTGTAATTAGAGAACATACGCCAGCATTTCGATAACGCTTCGTATTTTTCTACCCCAAGAAAGCAAATAAGCCTGCTGTTTTCAACGCATTGCAAAAAGACCAGGCTCATTTGCATTCTCGAGGTCATTTGCATACGAAAACACGAAGCGTTACCGAAATATGGGCCATGTCCTCTAGCCTTAGCGCTGTTGTGTTGGCCTTAACTACACCAGAATTTCACCAGGACATGTTCTGGTGAAGCTGACTTTCCTCTGGATACAGCTACTACAGGATTCATAGGCCATGCCTGATATGAAACACTTGCGGCAGCTGCTGGTCTGCTCTGTTCAACACGCCGTAACTCTGTAACATTGTAATTGAGGATATATTGGTCTTTTTGTAGGAATAGTGAATCCCCCTCTAGTGATTAGTGAATTACCCTGCATGTTTTACCAAAAATAACATTTGTAGGCATAGTTGGAATATAAAACTTTGTTAAAAGTTGATTTAAAAATTAGCAGGCAGCAATGCTATTACTCATCGATGGCTTACAGTAAAACAGATGAAGATATATTGAACAAGGTTTCAACTTGCTATTCAACACGAGCTAAATAAATATACAGAAGAAGAACGAACCTTTGCTCAGGGCCTCCCTCGCACGAAGAGTCCCCAGCACTTGCTACCCAGCACCTCCGGCCGGCCGGGATGGGGCGCGTAAATCCTACTACCGCCCCTACGCAATCAGCACTACTAGCGCTGCCATGCGGCAAGGAACAAGCGCCACGTGACTCGAACCACGTGAGGGCTCAGGTCACATGACCGAGAGGCGGAGCGTGCTTTTGCACCCGGCACAAGGACTACGCTTGCCAGCGCATCAGAGCCACTGGGACGTTAATTGGGCCTCTGGCCTCTGAATAGGGAGCTAATAAGTTGTCCACTGCCATCCCGATAAGCAGCATGTTTTCACCATTACCTACACATGTTGATGCAAATCAATATAGATTGTTGCTGTAGCATAACACATTCTGCTAAGAGTGGTGTTAGAACAGGTAACACGCGCAAACGCGTAACACATCCAAAATAACGTTTTGTAAGTAAGCGATACAAAATAAATTTGGGTCTTCACCCCAGACGATATCTCAACAACTCCCACTCACTCTGATATGTGGCGAACACAGACTTAAATATAAATGTATAGCTTAGCTGTGCAATATTTGCTGATGAGCAGCGTATGCCAGATGCATGTTAAATGTTACACTATTTTAACACTTTTTGTTGTTGATATTTTAAGCTTGCATGAAGCGAAAATTATGTGTCATTCCTATCCTGAATCTGAATCAGTGATCTGCAGCTGGGGCGTTCCACGACAAGACGACCAGCTTTTTCCCATTTTGACACCCGACCATTTTTGATTTGGAAGAAAATTAGTATATAGGGTAATCCTAAGCACAGAAGACGACTGACCAAATCTTAGATCTCTCAGACTACTGGTTTTCAAGTTATCGCCTTGGGCATTTTCGAAACGTCACAAAGCAAGACTAACTTCGATGAGCTGTAACTCTTACACAAATGATGTCCGTCCCCAACAACTAAATACTTTAAGAATTAAAATTGTATGCTGAAAATGTTGGCAGTCGCACTTTGGCAATTTTTTTTAGGTCAAAATTTGTTGTACATTTTTTTGAAACATTTTGGCACCCCCTAGGGCCTTAAAACTAAAAAATATAGACATTAGACGTTAAAAGCATCCTTTAGAAATTACCTTTCAGTAAAAAACATACAATTGATGTGGTTTTTCCTATAAATATTTTTTTTTTTATAAAAAAAGACAGTTCTTAAGCTAAGTTGGTGTTAACCTTGTTAACGCCAGTTGATTATCACGTGAAAAATAAAGGTCAGATGTTTAGGTGCAATAAAAAATGGTTGTCATTTTGTTATTTTGTACAATATTAGGTCAGACTTAGCTTAGCGTGTTGCTTTCCTAATGTCTTTGTCCCACCCGACACCAGCAGGTACTTATGTTGTCGTAATAATACGATTTTTCACCTAGTATTCTGGTACAAATTAAATTTTACCCTGAACAAACACGGGTATCTGTATTGCACTAAACATATTGACATATACAGCATCACCCGAGTATTAACCCGCCCTTGACCGGATCTCAGCCGAACACCATTGACCGGAGGGGAGTGGCAAAAAGTGCTCCCTCGTTATCTCCGGAACCAAGCGTCGCAGCGAGACGCACACTGCGGCAATCGAAAGGTCTCTCGACGAGACGTATCTAGGGCATACTTTATTTGGTTAAGTTGAGGTCACATGTTGGGTCAAGGTCAGGTCAAAGGTATTGCAATGAGACTTGGACGTTTATCGCCTATGCTTTCCATTCAAAGACTTGAATTGCGACCATAATCACCCTAAGTGTTCCTAATGGTATCAGCAGTATCATGCATGGGCAAAAAATGAGATTATTGGTAGAGGTCAAGGTCAAGGTCAGGTCACAAAAGGTCAATATCACATTGTCTTCTAGAAAGTCAAACAAAGCATGTTCCCTGTGCTATTTTACACTTATGATCATCATTTGACCATGCAAATGCCTGTAAGTTTGGCTCAGGTCAGTTTCAGATCAAGATCAGGTCACATGAGGTCAAATTTCAAAAATTATCAATTTTAATTGAAAAGGTTTATTTCTAGACCAGTTTTATCTCAAAACTATGATAGTGTCATTTTTATATATTTTGTCTCAAAACCCCCTTAAATAATTTTCAAAATATGACGTGGCTATTTACCTTACTTAGGGAGCAATAAGTCGGTCCAAAATAAAGATTTTGGTATTAATTTTTGTTTGGTTATTGTTGATATGTAGCTGAAACATATATCTTCCTTTTTTATATCTTTGAAAATCTTTGCTTTGTGATCATTTAAAAACAATTTGGGTCAAAATACAAAAGTTTAAGAAACCGAGAAAGCAATTTTGTATCCCTTGCAATATAATATGCTTTGCTTTTTTCGGATAGCATTTTAGTTCAAAATTGTTCTTTGTGCGGCCTATCAAACATATGTTTGTTTTATCGTAAAAGTGGTGTGTAGTGACGTCACCAAAATCCATATATATCAAAAATTCCTTAAAAATGTGTTTCTTTTTCACAAAAGATGTCAAATTGAAGTAGAATAGGGTACCTAAAGTTGGAGCTCGATAGCGCTATTGCACTCTGAGCAATCTCGAATATTTGTCTGGGAGCAATATTCCCCCCCCCAGTCAAGCGCGGGTTAAAGCAGTATACAGTAAAGTATCTGAGAAGCATTTCCAACACGTTCATGAACATTGC
This sequence comes from Balanus glandula, assembly GCA_030265075.1. Classification (NCBI taxonomy): domain Eukaryota; kingdom Metazoa; phylum Arthropoda; class Thecostraca; order Balanomorpha; family Balanidae; genus Balanus; species Balanus glandula. The sequence continues at coordinate 4,962 of JARBER010159286.1, forward strand.
ACACTGCACAGGCTCTCGTCTCTCAAAAATGTTCGGTTGACACCATCATCTTGACACGCTATCTAGAGACCCTGACCTCTCGCTCTTCGTCTGTGGACAGCTCATAGGCAATGGCGATCGTTGAGCTGACTGGCGCGAACTTATGGTATTGCTTTAACCTTTAACAGTAACGGCCTTTTCGAACCGACCACTGGGGACCAGCGTAGCCTCATCAACTTTTGCTTGCGGAACAAAAATAAATCTGATCTGAATCTGAATTTGAAAACATCTGAATTTAGTAGCCATTTTGTAAGCTCAAAACACACCACGAAATGTTATTTTCTAGACAAGTTTAAAAAAAACTATTTTTGACGAATTGTGAAAAACTCCCTTTTTGATGAAAATAAATAAAATATATATAGGAAAAACCCACACAATTTTGTTTTACTGTAAGTAACTTTCTCAAGGATGCTTTTCACGTCTTTTTTTAATTTTAAGGGACTAGGAGGTGCCACTTTTTCGAAAAATTGTAAAAAAAAATTGACTTTAAAAATTCGAACTTCTGCCAAACTGAAATTGCAAACGTTTGCAGCATACAATTTCGATTATTAAAGTACTTAGTTTTGGAGGACTGGCATCATTGGTGCACGACTTACAGTTTAAAAAGTCCTATTTTCACAAATTGTGAAAAACTCCTTTTTTGATGAAAATAAAAAAAAATATTGATAGGAAAAACCACATCAATTTTATTTTTTTATGAAAGGTAATTTCTTAAGGATGCTTTTTACGTCTATATTTTGTTAGTTTAAGGCACTAGGGGGTGCAAAAAAAATTCAAAAAAATGTACGAACAATTTTGACTTTAAAAAATCAGAATTTTGACAAAGTGAGATTGCCAACATTTTAGGCATACAATTTCAATTATAAAAGTGTTTAGTTGTGGGGACTAACATCATTTGTGTAAGAGTTACAGCTCATCGAAGTTAGCCTTGCTTTGTGACCTTTCCAAAATGCCCGAGACAATAACTCAAAAACCAGTAGCCTTAGAGGTCTAAGATTTGGTCAGTCGTCGTCTGTGCTTAGGATCACCCTATATACCAATTTTCTTCCAGATCAAAAATGGTCGAGTGTCAGGCACTGGTCGTCTTGTCGTGGAACGCCCCAGTTATGAGGGAAATTGAACGATATCTCATTTTTTGGATTTAAGTCTACTTGTTAGCTTCGGAGTCGCATAAATGGCCTAAGTGTAGAAAACAGATATAAAACAGTGATTTTGCACTAACAGAAACATACAAATTTAGATCTGATAAATGTAAACACAAATACTGTTTTCCATATCAATTTTATCTCCAAAAATCATAAAAGCTATTCATTTTTTCGTATCTTGTCAAAAAAAGTTAAAAGGGTGATTTGAAAAAAATGATGTCACGTTTTTGACGTTTTGACGTTTTGACGTTTTGCCGAAAAAATGACGTTTTTTGTACATAAATAGCAATCAGTCAGTCAAAAATGAAGATATCACTTTGAAATTTTGAACCCTTATTGTTCTCACATAGTTTTCCTACATATATTCTGTTTTTTTAACCTTGAAAAACTTTGAGTTTTTAGGGTTTTTAACAAATATATTAGTTTTTTTAATTTTGGGGGTAAATATTAAAAAACTTGAAAATCCGAGCTAGACATCTTATAGCGACTGTCGTTTACATTCTTGTAGCGTTTAAAATTTACTTTTTGGTTGATAACTTTATTTTATATGATTTAACATTTATCATTTTTCGCCGAAAATTGCAAAATATGAGGTCATCGAAACGTCGTTTTTTTCAAAACTATCCGACGGATCTGAATAAAATTGTGTCAGTTAACGTATAATTGTTGTCAACTCAGCTAGCCAAAATTCGAGACGAATGCGCTGATTGTGTAAAAAGTTATGCAAAAAGTTATGGGGTCGGTTTAGGACCCCCCCCCCGTAGGGCGAGGGTTAACAATGTTTCTTGGCAATGTGTATATGGGTTGTGTATATGTAGGTACTAATATACACAGTTATGAAATGATGATCCATTCCTTAACGGTCAGTATTGTTAGGCAGCACAGGAAATTAATAATTTCAACACTCATCAAATGAAATAGAAAAACTGAAAATGATTAAAAAAGTTTATTAAAAATCGGTATAGTAACAACATGATTTCCTTCAGATCCATGTGATGAGGATGATGGAACGGGAGCAGGCTGAGAAGGGGTGTTTGAGGAAGCATCAGAGGATGCGATAGGCTGGGACTCAAGCTGGGCCTCAGGCTGGGCCTCAGGCTGAATGTTATTGCTGAAAAGCAGAACATTAAATAACCAACAATGTGATGTTAAAATAATGAAAAAAAAACATGGAACCCAGCGGTTTTTTTCTGAAAATAGTTTAGCTTCAGCAAATAATGCACTTATCCTCATGTTTTCATAACAACTTGCATGGCAATGAATTTTTTTTTAAAGTGTATTTAGTTAGGTATCAGACAGGCCCATATAATAGACAAAATACAATTTATTTTTTGACATTGAACCTTACATACAGAGCCAAAAGAAGTTCACTTAGTCATCGACCAACAAGTTATTGATATCCAAGGAGCAAAATATTTTGAGACCTTTTTTAGACTTTGAAAGGTTGAGGTGGTTTTGATGCATCAATAACATAATTCATGTGTCTTCATGGCTTCACTAAAAAAGTTGGAGGTGCTCAGATGGAGGTGCTCAGAATGTGAACAATTTAACATGATCAATTTTAAGACACTATCAAGACAATAATTCACCCCTCCCCAATAAAGTTCCTTTTGCACTTGCACAATTTCCTTACCCAGCCGAATAGGTTAGTAAGCCCTCTGACTTGATCAATACCCACATAATACACACGCATGGTAACCACGTGGTAATTATGCGGGTTAGCCCACTTTGCCCACATGGTATCGGTATGGTCCCACAATTATTTGGAAGACGCTTCAGCATGGTTACCATGTGGGCAAGCCCATGGGTTTAAGCATGATTACGTAAAAAGTAATTGTATGGTACCCATATGGGAAAGCCCATGTGGTTATGCCGAATAATATTATTAAACCAAATGGTACCCACGTGGGATAATTGCCGTGGTAGCCATGCGGATTAGAACACATCGATACTAATATTTACTGTGATTACTGAACAATGATCTCTCCACCCGCACTTGCGAAGGAGTAAATTCCAAGTTTCTAATACTTCCATGCATTGTAATTTTAGGTGACAACGAAAGGTCGCACTCCTTTACCAAATCTACGATTTGATACATGTGGTCATGCTCACACAAGAGTCATTTAAACCCCATGCGCGTGCCCCAGAACATATCAGACTTTATTGTGTTCAGTCACACAAAAACACCTTAGTTTTGGTAATCTGAAGGCGACTGCAATCACAGCTGATGACGGATGAGAAAAATAATCGTATGACAATAAGGAAAGCCCTTCCACACGCTTCAACAGTTCGCTATGAAAGGGGTACCAGTAAATGCACAACTAGTAAATGAGAACAATTAAAGATAAAATGAGTCGACCAGTGCAACGACATCTGTTGTCAATATATATACTTTAACTTTCAGATGGGTTACCCACATGGGCACCATATGGTATGCACATGTTCTTCCCATGTTGTTTGTCCACATTGTCCATCTCAAAACTGCATGGGGCACACCTTGGTATGCCCACATCTGTCCCATTTGGTGTTTGCCCTCCTTGTTCACATTAAACCCATACGGGGTCCACCTGGGTATGCCCATGTCTAGCCCATGGTGTGTCTGCCCACCCTGCCCATCTCAATCCCATACAGGGCCCACCTGGATATGCCCATGTTCTTACCATGTTTAGTGTGGCAATCTCGCCCAGACAAACCCATATGGTGCCCACACAGATCCCATGTGCAAGGCCATGTCCTTCCCATGCCCATGTTGTGCCCATGCTGCCCATCTTAAGCCCATATGGTAACCATATATGTGTGTTATGTGGGACGATGTATCTACTTTTTCTCATATAAAAATGTCAGTGTGTCTGTAAATCAGCAGTCATATTAACCGAAACGTCTTTTGATAAGGTTTTAGATATAGGTATTCAACCCAATAGTTTGAAAAGTCCACAAGCATTGGAAAGTTGTCTCATTGCATTATTCATCACCCAAATATAGTTTTTGTGACTTTTTATTTATGACAAATTTTGAAAAGCGTTTTTGTCCGCGCGTTATCGGCCGCGAGTAGGGTGGTCCTTAAAAATCGAAAATCAGAAAAGTTAAGCTCCCAACCCTTTATTTTGTGGCAATGGTTATAAAAAGACCCTGTCAATAAAAAACTTTCATTCAAAAATTTGACGGTGCGCAATGTTGTTAAAAATTGCTGACCCCCACATAACACACCCATAGGTATGGTAACCACATGGTAATTATGCGGGTTAGCCCACTTGCCCACGTGGTACCCTTAATGATTTGGAAGACGTTTCGGCATGGTAACCATGTGGGGTAAGCCCAAACGGAAACCAAACGGTCTCTGCATGGTTTCTGCATGGTTACCGCATCGCCCATCTCAAACCCATAAAGGGTCCACGTGGACATGCCCGTGTCCTTACCATGTTAAGCATGACAATCTCGCCCAATCAAACCCATATGGTGCCCATACAGATCCCATGTGCAAGACCATGTCCTTCCCATGCCCATATTGTGCCCATGCTGCCCATCTTAAGCCCATATGGTAACCATATATGTGTGTTATGTGGGTTGGCCTGAAGTCAAATTATTATTTTGACCTGTGAAGGTCTAATTATATATTGTTGGATCTGCCTTGACAAGAACAAAAACGATAAAGTAAACTATATTGCGTTGTCAGTTTTAGATCAAAAGTAGTTCGTAAAATACAGTTTTGCTAAAAATACACATTTTTGAATTCATGACCCCTGGAGTCTAAAATATGGATGTAAGGTCAGTTATGAGAACATGTTGCAGAAAGACAATGCAAATGGCTATCAACTTCCGTTGTTTTGTTTGCTTGTAGCCAGCATGTTTTTTTTAGATGTTTCGGATTGTTTGGAGCAAAGTCCAAAAACCGGAAATTTGACCTTTGGTGACCTCTGGTGACCTCAGTTTTGACTTGAGCTAATTCATATAAAAATATTTTCGAAATGATTTTTGAAGAACTTTCGAACGCTGTTGTTAATTTTCGCTTATGTTTTATAGGAGCCGAGTTAGACAGTTAGTGTTCAAACAACCCCAGTCGGTGGTGGAAAAATCAAGAGGATCAGTGGGGCGCGGGTTAACTTGAGTCGTGAGGCGGGCCGAACAGAGTCACCATATGATTCTACCCGAGGAGTCCAAAATTTTATGATAACTTTACCTTGAACTTACTTTCTAGGTCAACGGTTCCCCGTGAAAGAAGGCTACAATTTGAGCTTTCGTCACCTCTCGTCAAGTTTTCGTCACCTAATTGTCATAAAT
>JARBER010159297.1:0-17067 GCA_030265075.1 Balanus glandula
GGGAGGCGAGGGCAGGTCCGAGGGAAGGACCGACACGACTGAGGGAGCCGAGGCCACAGAGGCAGCTGGGCGACCCTCGATGCGAGGGAGGAAGGGCCACTCAGTGAGGACAGTCCTACTGTAGACGGGACGGGGGCGCATCGATTCTGAGCACGCGTCTTCTCGACGATCCGCTTCGGACAACTTCCGTCCCAGCCGGGATGGTTGCCCTTGTAGGAAGTGCAGGGGAACATGGGGTTGGTGCGGGTTTAGTCGACACACTTTCTGCAGGTCAAATCCCGTGCGCGGCATGTCCGGTCGTGGCCGAGCCGCCAGCAGCGGCGGCACTGACGCGGTGGGGGTGTCCTGGGCCGGACCGGTACGGCGAGGTAACCGCACATGATGCGGGGAGAGGGCAGGACAAAACCCTTGAACCACATCCTGATGAAAGGGTTGGGAGTGGGTTTTTGGAACCTGAGACTGGTGACCACGATAACTCTGTGGGGCATGTTCGTCGAGAAGCTCCTCCTCAGAGCACATGACTAGGTCAGGTGAGTAAATGATCCCTTCGGTGGAATTCAACCACACCGCGACCACCGCGATGCATCGTTCTCTTGAAAGTTGAAGTCTCAAATACCTTCGGGTTTTGCGCCGCAGAAAAGGTTTTAACCAGAAGGGCACCAGAGCAGACGCCTAAAAACACAAATTTCATCCTCGAGGGTCAGCTGTTTGGTCCCGGACGGAGGCGGGGACCGTGGCTGGCGGGGCGGGTGCGGGGGTCGGGCCGCGGGGGCAGGGCGGAGGCGCGTGTAGGGGCGGGGCCTGGATCTCGTCGCGGAGTGGGAGAGGTGCGGCCCGGTCAAGGAAGGTGGCGTTGGGCGGGGGCGGGGGCTGCGGGTGGGAGTACCGGCCACGTGGCTGTCCTAAGGCCCCCTGCCTTGCTCGGCATGTAGTTCCCGGGCGAGACGCTGTCGGTCCCGGTGGGTTTCCCTGGCCGACTGATTGAGGGAGCAGATTGGATCCCAGGCCTGATGGGCTTCTCCGCAGTTACAGCACCGGGGCTCAGCGGCTTGACACCCGTCGGTGGGATGGTCTCCCATGCAGCAGCCGCACTTTGGGAATCTCTGACGGCAGAGCCTCGCCCACGTCCCAACAGTTCCGGCACTGTGGAGCGGGCGGCACCCAGGGGGAGACAGGGATCAGAGCGTACCCGCAGATGATGCTCTGGGGAATGGTCTTCCCGGCAAACCCTAGGCGGATGGTGGGGTTGGGTTGACGGGGTCCCTTGAGGAAAGGCGCTGAACGGAGATCACCCCTTGCTCCGCCAGCTCTCCGAGTAGCTCCTGGTTTGACAGGCTAACCAGTTGGTCTGACCTCACTAGACCGTCGGTCTTGTTGAGGCGGTCAGCCAAGGTGACGTCTACGGCGACGCCGATCAGGGAGGGGCAGGATAGCAGGGCGAGAGCCAGGGCGCCTGTATGGGTCTCTATTAGTAGGGCCCCGGACCAGATGGGCTTCGCCGAGGCGACCTCCCCTCCGCAGACCTTGTCGAGATCGCAGCGAATGGCGAAGGGGTTTGAGGAACGAAAGGAGCCGCCGTCCTGCTTACGCATCAGCATAAAGCACGGGCCGTCTGGGATGGTGGAGTTGGGGGGGAGGTATGCGGCAGGCTCCTGGTACGGGCCACGGCGGCGGTCTCTGGCGTGACCCTGTCCCAAGGGATCACCTTGACCGGGAGGGGGGTCCTTACGGCGGGGCCGCGGGCCCCCTGACCTGAGGGGTCCGGGTGGGTGTCAGGAGGATCACCGGCTGCCCTCGCACCGCCGGGGTCGACATGTCCCTTGGGTTGCCCCTTAAAAGGCGGAGCAGCGCCGAGTACGGGGGCGGGGTCCGTCGGGGGAGGGGCGAGGCCGGCCGGGTCCTCCAGGCCAGCGGCCACCGCGGCTGCTCGAGTAGGGTAGCCACGGCGCGGTCGGTGTCCCAGAGGGCCGCTCGTCCACGTCCCACCGCGGCGGGTCCCGGGCCCTGGGCGACGCGATAAACCTCTCTGTTTTCCGACGTGCGGGCCACCCGGGGGTCGGGAGGGCGGGGTGGGACAGGATCGGGTCTTTCCATGGTCAGTTAAATCAGAATATTTAATATGTGTATAAGATAATCTAAAAGTTACGTTACGTTACGTTAAGGCAAGGTTGCAATCAAAAGGGGGGGGGGGTAATTTACGTTAATAAATCAGCACAGTAGAAGCCTCCCATCTCGTAGGCCCTACTAACGTCTAATCTGAAAAGAAAAAAACAAGCAATCGACGTGAGGGGACCTATAACCTCCTACCTAATAGAAATTAATAATATGGCGGCAGCAACGACTGGGCAGAACAGAAGTGCGCACAACCATGTGTGAGAAAATGTTAATACCCAAGCCACTAAGGTTCTGCAGCGGACCGAAGACGACGCTGTTCAGCTCTGAAGCGAATCAGATGCAGGAGAGACTGTCGAGTCGACAGTCTCGAGAGTCTGCCTCCCCCAGTCAGTTCAACTCCTGGTCTGACGAATCCTCCTCCCTCATCGCAAGCCTCCTCCCCCAAGCGGACATAATCCTACGCATTGTCACTGGCGCACAACGAACCTCAATCACCTACAATATGCACATTGATACAAACATACGACTACTCTGACGCCGACGCAAATACCAACTCCTACGTTTTAAAACAAGAACACTATCTTACCCTACGCAACCCACATTCCAAGTTCACATTCCAACACAATACAGACGCATAAACCTAAGAATTAAACAAGCACCTTGAAACATTCAGCATTCCACAACCACTATGCAAGCATCTCCTCTCACACCACACAGGCTAGACACACCCCCAGACACACAATACCTATTTACACATAAAAAAACGATGTCGGCGGCAGAGGCACAATCACTCCTTAACCAATTGAAATCGAAACACAACAATTTTGAATTTATATATACTGACGGATCCAAGAGCGATGGGAGAACAGGAAAGTCATTCGTACCTAAGAATATAAAAAAGAAACTTCGATTACCAGACATAAGCAGCGTTTATACGTCCAAAATATCAGCCATCCCATCAGCCCTAAAATATATTAAAAACAAACAACTTAAATACACCGTTATATGTACAGACTCGTCCTCTTCTATTCTAGCAATATTCTACATAAATGAACGTAGCCATCCAACTATCCATAAAAAGCGAAATATACTTTTTAAAAAAGCTTCCCAGCAAACACAAATTTAACTTCTCTGGATACCAGGACATAGCAGAATTAATGGAAATGAAGAAACCGATAAAATAAGAAAACTTAGCCTTCCAAACTCCGGAAACTAGCAATCAACCTTTAACTCTTACAATACATTTGTAATAACATTTACAAACTAAATGAATTTCTGCAACAACTGGACTGGGAACAAAATCAACAATTCGCTTTACATCCTATTAAATCGAAAATATCGCATTTTCAGCCAGCAAACAAAATAGCAGAGACAAAGAATGATAATTGCACGCCTCCGAATAACAAACGAAACTAACGAACTACCGCATATTTGATGAACTCCCTCCTCCAACATGATTATCCAGGCCCTTGATACGGAAACGTATGAGGGGGGGGGGTACTGCCCCCGGTTGCTTTGGCCAGATGCACATCACCTCAATGATGCCCGTGGGTTTTTCCAGCTGACAGTCAATACAACCCAGGGTTCGTGTCCGTTGACTGTGGCCTGCGACAAGGCGGCCACTGATGTCGTCTGAGACGTCGCGGTGTATTCGTACTGGTGTCTGCCGGGTGGTGCGACCCCATCCGGGGGAGAGAGGGAGTGTAACCAAAGCTTCTGGCACTGGCTTCACCCCATACCCATCGCTGTCGGAGCTAGGGAGTAAGCGCCTCCACGTGGAGCCTCGGTATCGCGGCCCTCGAAGCTGGCGCTAGGGGTGGGTTGTTGACCGTTCGAATCCCCTGTGCTGCTTACTGCCTTGTTCCCGTGCAGCACCCCGTGGTGGGTCCCGCTGGGAGGGGCCGGGGGAGGGAACTCCTCCGTCCCCGATCCAGATATGGGCAGGACGCAGCGCCTGCCTGTGATCAGAGGGCCGGCCCAGCCGGTTCATCCAGTGCAAAGTGGCATGCCTCCGCCGCCCCCCACGCGTCCCTGTGGATGATAACGATGATGCGCTGCTCCAGAGCACGCGCCTAGCCGCCACGTACCGACACCCAGTGGAGCCTCCGCACGGCGTCATGCTGAGGCAGGCTGATGATGCCCTGTGGGGAAAAAATCCTCCAGAATCTCTTGCTGATTGTCAATTTCATTAGGGGTAGTGGATTAGCCCTCACGAGTTGAGGCGCATCGCGACCTTCGCGGTGCGCTTTTCACCCAGGACTTTTCGAGGGAGAGGAGGCGCTCACTCTGCTCGGTAGGGATGTCTCCACGAGCAGTGCCCAGGACCGGATGGGCTTTGCTATCCTTACGTCCCCTTAAGAGACCAATTCGCGGTGGAACGCGAAAGGATCATCCCCGTGGAAAGAGGCGGTTCAGCGTCCTAGAATTTGGAAATTTGGGTGTAAAGTGACACCCTAAATGAAATAATATTCCACTCTTTTCCGAAATTCAATGCTCCGAAATTCCGAAATTTTCCACTCTTTTGGTATTATTTTCACTCCTTTTTTATGTGTGAAAAGACAGAAAACGTATTATTGTTTGCGGGCATGACGTGAACATTCTTGAAAAGGCCTGTCTTAGTTATAATTTCCCACTATTTGTTTGACCATTTTCTGTCATAATTTCCCACTCGGCACCCTGGCTCAAAAGCAATTCTAGGAAACTGAGGCGTTTACTGGTGATATACGAAAAACACTGAGAGGTGTGGAGTGGAGGGCAAGTCGAGCTCCCGGGCGAATGGGTGGACCCTGATGAGGGTCGGGGAGAGGGGACGCGATCCCTGGCTCGGGCTCACACCACGAGACATTCAGGGGAGCGGACCGACCTCGCCTGTTCGAAGGTAACCCAACCTGACAGGGTAGCTGGAGTGTCGCCGCGTCCCTTGGGTTGACCCTTAAAACACGGTCACCTCCAGGAAGAACCCGTCTACCGCCGGTGGATGGGTTGGGGTAAGAGGTCTAGCATAATTTCGCCTTTTGTGTTTTTGTTTTCATCCCCATCCAACAAAACATTATCTCCATCATCATCAACAACATGATGAGAGTTAGTTTCCCATGATCAGGCACGGAGTTTCAATATTTATAAGAAGCCAAGAAAGATAGTTCACATCGAATTCATCAGAAGGTCGTGAGTATACAGGGACTAGTGTAAGATTTAGCTGACCGATTTGTATATTGACACCGACTGCATTGGTGGTTTGGAGGTCAATTTGATGATGCAAAAGGTCATTAGAGATAAGCAAAGCCAAGCCGCCTCGGCGGGGGTTATGCTCACGTTATGAGTATATAAGCTATATCCAGAGATTCTGAAGGTGTAGCTTGTCAAAGTCAATAAAATAAGCGACCTGGACAAGAGCTTCTAATGAATTTGTATCCGTGATGCGGCTGAGTGGTAGGGTGGTTTTGAAAAAGACGACCAGCAGCGCTTTTGGTCCCTGAGGGGACCGATAGACTGTCGACACCCCTGGTCTTGGAGTACTGAGAGGAGGGTGGCTGTCTCGTGGGTGTTTAGCTCAGGGGTCCAAAGGTCCCCTGGCTGCGGCGCGTGTTGGCGGTGATGGGGACTTGAGTGTTGGCGATTGTGTCGATTGACGTGATTAAGACTCGCCCGTGGTTGCTGCCGTTATGGTGAGAAACTCCTTGGTGTGTGAGGCGCGCCTTAAGGGACAATCCGGTCTTGATCCGGGTAGCCTCCTCCACCTTCCAGGGGAGGATAGCCTTCATCACCTAAGCCTTCCTCGGCTTTCCGTCCCCTAGAAGGCAGGTGAAAATAACCTACTGAGGGGGTGGGGTGAGGGTGTACTAAAAAAATACAGAAGGGAGACGAAGGAGAATATGGAGGCCTTAACGATCTCCAGCTTGTATGGGGGGGGGCACGGCATAAGAGGAGAAGCCTCCGTAGTGGTATCACTAAGCCTAGTTTGGCACTTTACATGTTTGGAACTAAAAAATTAAATGAATCACAGGTTTATAACTAACCAAAGGGGCTAACTTTATGATTATATACAATATATACATTTAATACAATTACAATAAGAACTATAAGCATTATAAACATATCTTATTATATACAACTAAAAGGGGTAACTTTATATTTATACATAAGACATTTTGTGATCAGGAGGGAGATGAAGAAACTTGAAAAGGCGGGAACAGGTGATGACTTGACAGCAACTTGAAGAGGAGTAAGGATATTAGGAGAGACGATGGAGAAGCCCAGAGAAGGAGAAGAAGAAGTCGCGAGATGAAGGTATTCTTGAGGTTAGGGAAAGCAGAGATGTTGATAGTACTCGCCACAGCCTAGACTGGGAGTATTGGACCGGTCATAGCTGCAACGCAGAGCGGAGCGTGGATGAATGATCTTGATCTGGCCTGTGCGCGTCATTCTCCACCCTCTGCCCGAGTGTAGTGTCTTCGTCGAAGAGGTCGGCAAAAGCTTAGAGCCTGGATGGGTTAGAAGACAGTTCAACAGAGGTAGCCTGAGATAGCGGACTGGGAGAGACGGAGTGGGCTGTTCCCGTGTTAGTGACGCCGGGTCAGGAAGCGGCGTCCCAAGCGTTTGCGCCGGCGTCTGCAAGAGGCCGAGGTTGGCTGAGAGTCACGTGATGATTAGAGTTGCGTTGGCGTGCCTGGGGGCAGAAGGGAATGTCCAGCCAGGCGCCCTGCCGGCGGAATGGACGGCGGAGAGGAGAGGCTGTGTTGGGTGGTGAGGCTGAGGCGACAAGGTGACCTTGAGCGTGTGGTGTCAGGGAAGACCACTCGAAAGGAGCTGACCTTGAAAACATCGGGCTGGACCCAGGGACACCAGTTGTTCGCTTCTCACCGAGCCGACCACCTGGTTGAGGCGGTCGGCGAGAACGGTTTCAGTTGGGAAGGTGAGAAGGGCTTGGAATCGCAACAGGGCCATAGTTCGGGACCTATAATCCTTCTCCACAAGCAGGGCCCCTGACCTAATCGGCTTGGCCTTCCTTACCTCGCCACCACAGACCTCGACTAGAGCGCGGCGGATGGCGAAGGGGTTGGTAGTGGAGAAGGAGCCGCCGTCCGTCTTGCGGATAAAAACGAAGCTACCGCCTTCCGGTACAACTTCGCCGGGGGAGGCAGGCAGCGGGCTCCTGGTAGGGGGAAGGGCGTGGGCCTGGGGGTCCCGTGGGCGGGCCCCTTGGCCTGAGGGGTCACCGCGGTGGTAGGGGGGGGGGTCGCCGTCCTCCCAAGGTCGGTCCGGGGTGGCGCGCCCCCTGGGCTGCCCCTTAAAATCCGGAGCAGCTCCAGGTAAGGGGACGGGGGCGGGTGGACGCCGGCGGAGGGGCAGGGCGGGCTGGACCCTCCAGGCCGACGACCGCCGCGACTGCCCCAGATGAGTAGTCTCGGAGGTTGCCAGCCCAGTGGTACTCCCGCTCGCCCCTCGCTCCGGCGGGCCCCGGGCCTGGGCGACGCGGAATGTCTCCCGGCGTTCGGTGACGCAGTCTACCCGGGGAGCGAGGTCAGGTCTTTCCATGGTTGTTTAATTCTGAGTGTTAAATATAAATATATCTAAGATGTTTATAAGTGCCTGCGCATCTACCGCAGGTAGGGTCCCTGCGACGGCACTGCTTAGTGCCGTGCTGTCCCACTGCCCAGCAGTTTCTGCACTGCTAGGGCGCCGGGATCCATGGGGCTACCTCGCATGGATGAGTGGCCGAACGCCACGCCTTGCGGGAGCGTATTGCCGGATAAGGCGAGGCGGATAAAAGAACACAGTGTCGGCGGCACAGACTTACGCCCTTTTCAACGAATTTAAATCAAAACACAATGACTTCTCTTTGCTTTACACCGATGGCTCCAAAAGTAAAGAACGAACAGGAATGGCATTTACACATAACAATAATACTTCAAAATATCGACTTCAAAGACATCAGCAGCGTTTACACTTCCGAACTGTCAGCCATACTACTATCTCTAGGATACATAAAAAACAAAGAGCTAAGAAAGTAATCATCTGCACCGACTCGTCATCATCAACTTTAGCCATTTCCTCTATCAACGAGCTACGACACCCACTAATCCACAAAATACGAAACAATATTGAGAACTTGAAATAACCAAACTACAATTATATTCCTCTGGATACCGGGCCACAGCGTTATCCATGGAAATGAGGAGGCTGACAAATAAGCAAAATAAAGCCTACAAACTCCTCCGACAAACGACCTTCCGTCCCTTTTCCCTGATATTTGTAATTACAAACAAACACAATTTGAAAGTCTCGAACAAAGGGACTGGGACGAATTACGGCATTACCATCTATACCCAATAAAACCCAAAACAACCCACTTCTACTCCAGTACACAAGATTGTCGACAAAACGAAATCATACTCGCACGACTACGAATCGGACAAACAGAAACAACACATTATCATGTCTTTGACCAGCTTCCACCTCCAATATGCGAAACATGTCCCAATCATCCACGCTACACAATACAACACTTTTTTATCGATTGCCCGCACCTATACCCACACAGACACAACATGACACAATACATTCGACAACACAACCTTGCACTAAACTTGCCCACACCGTTGGGAGACGAACATCAGGACCTTTCTCTTCTCTTTGACTTCATTCGCAAAACACGTCTAGCTAACAATATCTAATGTTTTTTTTCTAGCGCTTTTTGGCTTTCGCGCAGGTTTTCCCCCTTTGGAATAGGCGCTGTTTTTTTTCTAGTCAGGACTTTCCCCAGCTACAACACCCCACAACAAGGTCGCGTCAGGAGGGCCAGAGCCAATCAACATCGCGCTATGATGGCCTCCTGACTCCAAACAAGAAACACTTACACCTTTCCAAAAGTACACTTACACCTTTCCAAAAGTACACTAACACCTTTCACAAGTGTATGAACTGTAAGTACGTATGTAAATATATATTGTATGTATGCCATGTTTGTCTTCTTTAGTTTTGTATTGAATATTTAACGAAAGATAGGTTCTTAACTTTGAATTGATTGAACGAAATACGTTAAGTAATATAGGCCCTTCTCCCTTGCTTTTTTAACCCGGGTAAACATAAACCGGCAAAGTAACTTTTTTTGCCTGGCAAATTGCCGGAAGTAATCCCCCCCCCCCCGAATGGTCCTTTTGGTCTCCCCGGGAAAAAAAGAAAGTAAAATGAAAAAGGGAATCAAGAAGGCAAAACAAGAGGGAGTTAACAAACCGAGGGCTAGGAAGGGAATGGGAGGGGCGGGGCCTACTCTAGGGTGAGAGGGGTGGGCACTGCCTGCTTTAAAAAGAACAGGTCAGACCGGGACACTTGTGATCAGGGGAGATGGGAGGGGTATGGGAGGGATGGGACGGAGATGGGAGGGATATGGGAGGGATGGGAGGGAGATGGGAGGGATATGGGAGGGATGGGAGGGAGATGGGAGGGATGAGAGGGATGGGAGGGTTGGGAGGGTTGGAAGGGTCTGGGGGAGCCCTTGGATGGGGCCCATGGCTGTGGCCCGAGGTGGGGCCCTCTGAGGGACGCCTGGGGGAGGTAACTCTTCCCAGTCCCCGATCCTTAGTTGGGTCTGGGAATGCCTTGGTGGTGGCCAAGCCAGCTTGTCCAGGGCGTGGTGGCGTACCTCCGCCGCCCCCAACCATCCCTGTGAACGAGCACCAGAACTCACTGTTCTATTTTCTATCTATTGACATCTACCAAATCAATCAATAACTCAAATTTGCAATGAACGCTGACGACCTGGTGATGTGGTACACACACCGCAGCGTCGATCAAACCTCTCGGATTCTCCAGCTTGTTTTAAACAAAATTAAATCATGGTGTGATCAATGGAGACTCGAGGTTGCCCCTAACAAATCAAAATACCTCATTGTTTTTAAAAATGTCTTTAATACGTTGAACCCAATATACTTTTGAAATTTAACGATTAAACTATCCCAGAAGTTAAAACGTACACATAGCTCGGCATAGCGCTAGGCTCTCGCCACACTTCAAAGACAGTGGAGCCCTCCGCACCTCAAACAACCATAACCTCCCTCTACTCTGCCGCCGACGCAAATACTAACTACTGCGATTCTACGCAAAACCAAAATCATATCCCAAACGCACCACACATCAATTCTTAGCTACTTCACTACCTACGAGACGCGTGACTAAAATACAAACAGGATACACACGAATTAACTTAAGAATACAGCAAACACTCAAATTATTCAACAACACACACCTTAATACGACACCAACACCTCTCCTCACACCACACTGGCTTGACACACCACCAGAAAAACACAACCAATTCCCACACAACAAGAACACAGTGTCGGCGGCAGAGAAACACGTTATCTTCAATGATTTGAAATTGGAACACAACGGCTTTTCTTTCATCTATACAGATGGTTCTAAGTATAACGATCGAACGGGGATAACATTCACACATAATAATAGCAAATATCGGCTCACAGACATCACAGTGTTTACACCTCCGAACTTCCAGCAATTTTAATATCATTAGAATATATAAAAAAAACTGAAGGAAAAGGTTAATTGCACAGATCAGCCTCAGCCTCCCTATCAGCCTCAGCGATATCATCCATCAACGAACTCAGACCCCCATTAATTTACAAAATATAAAACAATATCGGGAACCTAAGCAGCAGCCAAATAATAATGAAAATTTCATAGGATACCAGACCACAGCGGTATCAAAGGTAATGAGGCTCACAAATTAGCAAAAACACGCGTACAGTCTCCTCCAACAAACCAACACCCGTCTGCTCTCTTGGTTATCTACAATTATAAATACAAGCGATTCGGAAACCTTCAACAAAAGCACTGTAACGAACTAAACATTTCCACTTACACTTAATAAAACAAAACAAAAGCACACTTCTACACTAGCAAACAAGACTGCCGGGAAAAAGAAATTATATTCGCTTGTCTTCGAATCGGACACCCAAATCACAGACTAAGAGATATTCTGAAATATACCTGATCTAGCCCGCCAAGCTTGTCAAAACCAACCACGTTACACAATAAAAAACTTTCTCCTCGAATGCCCACACTTGGATTTACAGACACAACATGACATATTACACCCAGCAGCACAATCTAACAATGAATCTGGTCACGCTTTTGGCAGGCAGGCATCCGGAGCTTATTTCCATTCTCTTTCATAATCTTCCGATAACACGTTTAGCTAACAATTTTTTTCTATTTAGAACTTCTCCTAGCTTAACACTCCACGACAAGGAGGGAGGGTCGCTCCAACACTCCGCGCCAGGGAGGTCGGAGCCAGTAAATATCGATCAATGATGACCTCCCTGACTCCCCTTCCCTTGCTTTTGACCCGGGTCAAAATGCATCGCTATAGTAACTTGCTTGCCTGGCAAATTGCCAAAAGTAATTCCTTCCCCCAGCAAATGGTCATTCTAGCCGCACCGATAGAAAACAGAAAGTAGAGTCTCGTCAAAAGGAAGGAGGGAGGCACCCGTGGTACGGCAGAAGAGAGTCAGCGTCGTGAAGCCGATCGTTTTTTTCCTCCTTTCGGCCCAAAAGGGCCATTTACCGGGAAGGGGGAAATTACCTCTGGAATGGACTGGCTCACGTTTTTAAAAACACAGTGTTTTGGTATATTCGATAGAAAACGTGTTTTGAATGCATTCCCTCCCTCTCGGGAGGGGGCATCCAATGGATGCGCCCCCCTCCCGAGAGGGAGGGAGCGCAGGTGGAGGGGGCACGTCCCTGCGTGCGGGGACCCGAAACCGCCCACTCGGCTGGTGCGCACTGCGGGAGCAGGGGGCTCTTTGCACTTCGCGCTGAGTCGAAGCAGGCTGCTTCTCTGCAACCCACTTTGGGCAGCGGCGGTCCCAAGCCTCATGGCTACCACCGCAGAAGACGCAGGTGAGGGTGGGAGGATCACATGACTCAGCCTGATGCTGCAGCGACGAGCACTTGGGACACGTGAGCTGGCGGGCGCGGCACGTCCGGTCAGTATGGCCGAAGCGCCAGCAACGGCGGCACTGCCGCTGAGGGGCGACCCAGGCGCGGACCGGAACCGACAGGTATCCGCACAAACTTTTTCGGGGAGGGAGAGTCCCTTAAAGCGGAGGCGGGCCAGCGTGTTTGGGATCGGGCGATGGGAGCGGAGCCTTACTACCTCTATGACCCCCTGTGGGGCAAGCTCCTGCAGAAGCTCCTCCTCTGAGCAGAGGGCCAGGTATGGGGAGTATATAACCCCCTCCGTTGAGTTAAGATAGGTTGCTACCTTAGCGTAGCACTTGTGCCCCCAGAAGTTGGTTGAATCCAGCAGCCGGACGTTTTGGGCCGTGCTGCGTGTGTGGATTAGGAGCGCCCCAGACCAGATGACCTTGGCGGTCTCTACTTCACCGCATCGCTCCCCGATCCAGCGGTAAATTACAAAGGGGTTGTGAGCCCTCAAGGATTCCCCGTCCTCCCGCCGGATCATGATGAAGGCTGGGCCTTCGGGAGGGGTGGGGTCGGGGGGCAGCCTGGCTCCCGGCCGGGTCGAAGGCTCGCGGACCCTCGATCGAACCCCCTGGTTGCGGGACTCTCCCTCCGTATCGGGCGGTTGGTGGGGGAGGGCCAAAGACGGGAGCAGAGGAGAGCCGGCGGCCGCTCCCCCTCCAGTGGCGGGCTCCACGTTGAGGCGGCGCCTGACGTCGGCGGGCGAGGGCACCGACTCGTCCCGGCCGCCGCCGATGGGTGCCTCGAGCCGCTCGAGTCCTCCGCCGTAGGGTCTCTGCGGTAGGATACCCGCTACCTTGGTCGGATTACTTCTGCCCTCGGACCGGCCCTTAAAATACAGCCCGACGCCGGGGGCGAGGCCATCGGCTACCGGGCGGGGGGGGGGGGGCGGCGCCGTCCGCAACCCTGTCCGCGTCGGCCACCGCGGCTGCATCAAAGATGCGGCCGGCAGCAGCACGGCGGTCGGCCCCGCGGACCTCCTTTGCGGGGGATAGGTAGAAAACCTCCCCAGACATTTTGAACGTGTTCCCTGGGGATCAAGGGTGGTCCTGAGGGAGGGGCGGGGGGGGTGTCAGGGTCGTCCATGTTCAGTTAGTTAGCAAGAATATGTTTTTAGTAATAAGCACTTATCTAAAAGCTATGTTACGTTAAGTTAGAATAAGCAAGCAAAAGGGGAGGGCAAATTTTACTTTATATCAAGCACAGTATGAAAGCGCCCCGCACTCCAAGCCACGCTTACTGTCCTCATCTAGCAAAGAAAACAATCGAAGAAATGGGTCCTATAGCCTCCTACCTACCTAACAAAGAGTTAATAATATGGCGGCAGCAACAATGGTGAACAAAGTGCGCACAACAGGACCGGCCTTGGGCAGCCTGGGTGAGACAGGGTGCAGCCTGGGTGAGACAGGGTGCAGCCTGGGGGAGACAGGGAGCAGCCCTCTGCTGAGCTGAGGAGGGGTCTGCTCGCTGGCGGACCGAACCGGAGATGGTCACCTGGTCAGCCTGCTCTCGCTGTACAGGTTTGGAGGACTGGGCTCCGGGGTTCAGAGGAGGACTGGGAGGAGGAGGACTGGGAGGAGGAGGGGGGATGGTCGGCCTGGCGGGGAGTTGAGGCCACACTCCGGGGAGGGCGAGACCCGGCATCAGGGGAGGAAGGCCCGATTCCCGGGAGCTGGGGTGGGCCCTGGCCGCGAGCCTGTTTTTGGCCTCTTGCCACATGGGGCAGGACCGATCCCATGCGGGATGGGGGTTCCCGCAGGAGATGCATTGGAGGGAGGGGGAGGAGCACTCTGAGTCGTGGTGCGCCTCTGCGCACTTTCCACAGTTGGTCCGCGAGCGGCAGGTCCCCTTGAGGTGGCCAAAACGCCAGCAGTTGAGACACTGCCTTGGGCCGGGGATCCAGGGGCGAACCTCGACTGATAGGTATCCCAGGTATATCCGAGGGGGTAGTGACAGCCCCCGGAACCTGACCCTAACCAGGGGGTTCGGGAGGGCACGCCGGGACCGCATTCTGGTGATCTCAGTTACCCCTTGGCAGGCAAGCTCGTCCAGGAGTGCCTCCTCGCTCATGCCCGCGACATCAATCGAATAAAACAGTCCCTCGACACTGTTCATACGGTGTGCCTCGCACACCGTCACCTCGCGCCCCGCGAAGGTTTTTACTTGGAGGACCTGCGCTGTTTGATGCGCGTCCTTGGTCCTCACAAGAAGGGCCCCCGACCGGATTGTACGGGCCGTTTCGACGTCCGCTCCGCAGACGGCCTGAAGGGCACGCCGGACGGTGAAAGGATTCACCTCCCGCATGGTATGTCCGTCGTTACTCTTAATGAGGAGGAACGCGGGGCCGTCGGTGGGCTCGCGGCTCTCAGGCAGCCGGGCCCCGGGCCGCTGGGATCCCTGTCCGTGGCCTGCAGAGGGAGGAGGAGAGTCAGCCCCGGCTTCCTGGGCTGGGGAGGGAGGGGCTCGTCTGCGGGCTCCCTGGGGACGCGGGTCCGCGGCGCCCGGCTCCCACTCGCGACCTAGGGGGCTGAATTTGCCGCCGCGGCTTGGGGACATGCCCGACTCGGCCTGACGAAACGGATCGTAGCCGGAGAGGAACTCCGTTCCTCCCACACTTCTAGACTGAGCGGGATCCTCGGGCCGCTCGGGATCGCCGGAGGGTCCTGGCGGTAGGATGCCCGTTACCTCCTGGTCAGATCCTCTTCCTCCGGTCCGGCCCTTAAAACGCGGCCCGGAGCCGGAGGCGGGGCCGTCGAGAGCCGGGCGAGGGGCAGCGCCTGCCACGACACGGTCCGCGTCGGCCACCGCGCCCGCGTCAAAGACGCAGGTGCGGCGATCGGCGGCGTCGCTCCTCCTTCCCGGGGGAGCTCCCTTGAGCGGGGCGGAAAAACTCCCCTCGCATGTTGGACGCGGGGGAGGGAGGGCGTTGGGCGGGATGGCGGCCTCCATGGTTCCTGTTAATATTTCAAGATGTTTAAATGTACTAAGCTAAGATATATAAGTTACGTTACGTTAAGTTAAATAAATATGCAAGCAAAGGGGAGGGAAGAAGTTACTTTACGTTCATATACAGCACGGTGGAAGCCTCCTCACCGTCTGGTCTCAAATAAAGCAAAAGATCGTCGAGAGGGGGCCTAAAACCTTCCTACCTACCTAATAAATCGTAATAAGTATGGCGGCAGCAACAAATCACATGCAAGATAAGTGCGCACAACCACCAACCACAAAAAGTGCGATAAGTGGTGATAACGTCACACTTTTTGACGTCATTCTCCAGGTCAGCTCAGTTCGCCCTACTGCGCATGCGCAGTTGAAGATTCTTCGATAATCTCAAAGATTCTGAGATGCCGAACAGGGCTCAGTTGACGTAAGTACGCTGACGCTGTTAAGTCTCTTAACTCTAACTTCGCGTGGTCTCTTCGGCACTTGGCGGCACGCTGCGCGCTGAAAAGCGTCGTCAGGGGGGGGGGAAGGGGGGAGTGGACACCACCCCTGGCTACTTACCTGCCCTCAGCTCCGGACATACCGCTCTGCACTGCGCGTTTCAGTCTTATCGCATCGCATACACAGTGCACGTGCATTATTTCAGACACGCAATGTTAGGCACTTCGTCTCAAGAAGACAAATAGAAATAGCGCTCTTCAAAGAGAAAAACGGCACAAGTTGTCTTTTTTATTTGACAAACATAGCACGTCTCCAAATACAACATTTTAGTACCTCCTATGGCAATAGACATGCAGTTTGAAGGAAAAAGTCCCGTTTGAAACATCTCAAAACACGATTTGATACCTTTTTATGCATTTTATTTTAATATTTCAAAAGTTTGTCTCTCGCCAGTTAGTACTGAAGTGCCCGCGTTGCGAGATGCGCAGCCCCTCATTGTTATCGGAAGTCCAGTCTCGTATCCTGTATCTTGAATAGGATGACTGAAGCGAGATGACATATATTTATATAAATATATATGTATGCAGCCATAAATATATAACCATATAATTATATCGCGATATATTTCCACTCGTATCACTACCCTATCTCTATCCCCACCCTACCCCTACCCCTACTACAACCCCTACCTCGACCATACCCTACCCTACCCTACTCTTCCCTACCCTACCTTACCCTACCCTACCCTACTCTACCTACCCTACACTACCCTACCCTACTCTACCCACCCTACCCCTACCCCTACCCCTACCCCTATCTCCTCAGCCATCAATTTTGCTTTTTTTTACACAGGCTATTATTGAACTGCTATCTTAGCTCAAAACCCATAATAAAGGTGACCTATGTTTCCTTTAAGTTGTTGATAGATATATGCTAATTTTGTAGGAAGTAGTCTGGTAGGTAGGTACCTACCTACTTATTTTGTGAGTTGGCATAGCAGAGCATATAATCGCTTTACCGAGCAATGACAGATTGTCTATATACCTATACATTTAGAAACCAAAGTGACAGGATCATAAAATTGACGCAATACAGGTAGCAGCACCATACAGGACAAATATTCCAGTTGGCAGCACTAGCCGACTGCGGAAATGCTGGCTTGAGGTCAACGACTCAACATTTGTATTTGTTGCAGCATTCTGGGTAGACAGCGAGCGGGGGGACGGGAATTGGCCTGCATGAGTTTCCGGGCGCCACCACACCGCACCTGAAATAAAGGGTGACACGTTATACAGTCGTTGGAGTTCACACTGCATCAAGGTAAAACCATAAATTAACCCTCGCCCTACGGGGTCCTAAAACGTCCCCGATGGTTTCCTTGCATAGCTTTTTATATAATTAGCGCATCCGTCTCCAATTTTGACTAGATGAGTTGAAAAAATTATACGTAAGCTGACAAAATTTGGTTAAAAGTGGTTGAAAAGGTTTGGAAAAAATGACGTTTTAATGACGTCATGTTTTGCCATTTTCGGCGAAAAATGATAAATGTTTGTAAAATCGTATAAA
>JARBER010159298.1:0-10423 GCA_030265075.1 Balanus glandula
AGTAGCGTCGGCACAGGGGGGTGGGGGGGAAGCAAACGGGTCAACTTACCCTACCCCAACCTTCGACTGGGCACACCTTGAGATCGATACAGATCCGAGGAGATTTTGAGGTGGGGTTACGTTGATACGGGCTTCTCCGACGGGAGTCGGTGGTCCGGACCTACCACTCTCAGAATGCTGTACGCTTTTCGCGGAAAGTTTACAGTCTATTGTTAAATTGTCTTGCAACACAGTAAAACCAAGTATTTTTTCATCCCAAAACTGAGAAAAAATCGTCGCTTCGCGGCATGAAGTTTTCACACTTGATTGTAGTAAGTTGGAAAATGCTCGATTAAATGTCATTGATTGTTTGTCAGGGGCTCTTGTTGACGGTTATTTCTGGCCTAGAGGCTCTTTCTCTTTTCCCCATAAATAAAACCATTAGCTTTCATTTTTCAAGTAATGTGAATGTTAAGCTTGTCTACTAAACCCAGTTCTAGGCTTAGCGACGCGAACGAAAGGACGCAAGCACACATAAGTCTACCGAAGTTGCACTAGTGCAGTGGAGGCAAACTTGCGGACCGATTAACTAATATTAGTGGAAACCTAGGCCAAGGTCATCTCCCCAAACTATCTCCCCCCAGGCTCCTCCAGATCACAGATCATTTATGCGCGGAAAGTCGTGCTGCTTCTTTAGCTGCTTTCAAACCATTTGCACGGTTACGAATAGTTTTTTACGGTTCGGTGAATATGTATACAGTTATTATATGCGCTATTGAGCGTCGACTTTCACCGGTCATCGTGATTTAGGTACTATCCCAGGCCTAATCCGATGAAAACTACCTTCACTTCAACATTTATATTCACACCGATATGTGTATTATGCTCCATGAAAAAGCCCAATCTGAGGGAATTGGCTTTAATCAAGGTATGATTCCAATATTACAATTTTGTTTTCCATGGCCTAAATTTCACAAATTTCCCACTGTTTTGCGGCGTTACATTAATGTTCAACAATAACATAAGCAAAGTTCATCGCCGATCATGGGTATATAATCCAACCCGGGAACCCAGGCCGTGGCTCGGGAAATTTCTTGGCAGACCTCTGCAAGTCCTTACTTTTATTTAAAAAATAATATCCAACTTAGAAATCATCCCAGCATATTAGACCATATTTCTTTCCACTATATGTGTAAATAATATTGGTACAATTGCGCTTAGGTGCCTTTAATAACTATGAAGGGGTTGCGACCTGCGAGTCGAGGCAAGCCAGTCGACTTGCCAAATTTGTCTTGGTTAACAACAACTCTGGTCTAAAGCAGGCATCAGTTCCTAATGCAAAGGAATGCAGTCGGTACTTACGACTCGAGGGACACTGCTGTACTCCAGAGTGGCGCCTCCAGCATCCAGACGCCAAGGAGAGGCGCCTTTATCGTGATTCAATCTTAATCGTGATCAAGAAAAAAAAAATTATCATGTTTTTTGCAACCTAATGTTGAAAATCAAGAGACAGGCGTCTCAAAATGACTTGAAAATACAAACAATTATTCGATCTAAGTGATAAAGTTCTGTCTCATATGATGAAAATTCCTGGATCCAATACATATCAGCATCTTTCGTAACCTCAGTATTGTAAAATAACATTGACCCTCATTTTCATGGTCAAAGTAATGGGTGGCTCAATACGACCCGTAGTTTTTCCGATCGTAAAAATAATGGTTGTATTTGATTACTCGGGTCAAGCCACCAGATCAGACCCAGGCTAATAAATGGTGATGAAAACTTGAAAATTTGGCGCCGCTTTGCGGTGTGACGCATTTCATATAAATAATTATATAAATTTTATCCAAATGAAATAACAACTACATGATGTATTTCAGTGTCATAAATATCAAAATTATCAATACCGATTCCAATAGGTCTACGCAAAGTATAAATACACGACGCTTCGCAGCGTAACAGGTTCAGCGTCCCAGCGCCGTCTTGCACACCAATAACGGGTGAACACTATGAAATTGGACAAAGTTCAAATATCTACAGAGATAGTGTATTTCAGTTAAGGGTATCAAAACTTGGAAGGCATGTACAATGTACATGTCACACTTTTCACCCGGCTCTCATCAGTGAAGAAGTTCTCCTGCCCCTAGGCGGTCCGCCATGCGTACGCGCTTAGGCAGCCCCTCCATCATCTTTCGTGGGACAGATGGGTCCAGTTTCTTCACACAGCTCCTGATCCAGAATCCTAGGACCTGGGCAGATGATGCTGTCCAGCCACCACGATACACTTCTTGTTTGAGGATCCCCCAACAGTCCTCGATGGGCCTCAGCTGAGGGACATATGGGGGGTTCATCTCACGCGCCACTGTTTGCACTTCCGCTTTAGCAAGCAGATCGGCTGTGGCGTGAGCATAGTGTGCTGTAGCCAGATCTGGCCAGAAGATATACCCTCCAGGAGGGTACTTAGACGTCAGTAAGGGTAGCAGCACCTTTCTCAGACACTTCTTCCGATAGAACTCGCCGTCGATGGTGCCCCTACTCGGGCAGATCACAGGTGCTGTTACGCCTCGTGGGGATACCGCGATCCACACTAGCAGCTTTCTTGGATACTTGCTTTGAGGCTTGATCCTGACTTCATTGGGCACAGCATCCCCGGCTCCAGCGTAAAATCCCTGGTTTGCCGGCATTTCTGCTCCTGAGTATGTAAAATACGACTCGTCGTCCATGACAATATCTGGCGACGTTTCGGCGGTAAGGATTTCTCTGGTCAGTTTTCGGATCCTGGTCTTCTGTGTTTTCTGCTGGACTCCTGATGGGTTGGGTCCCTTTTGGCGCTTGCGGTATTTCACGCCTCCTTTTTTCAGTATCTTGCCTACATAAGACTGGGCTATCCCATTTGTCTTGGCCAGAACGCGCTGGGATACACCCCCTTTGGCCTTACACCCACGGATTAGCTTCTCCCTGTTCAAAGATGTCATTTTCGATGCTTTTCAGCCTTTAGTCATGTTTTTAACGTGTCCCCTGTGTTCATAATTGCTCAAAATATTGTATATCGTCGACCTAGACATACCAATGTCAACAAAGCGCCGTACAATCTCGCTTTTGGGTACAAATGGGTTTTTGACGACAAAATTCTGCACCAGCTCGCGAACTTCTGCCTTGCTATGGCAGGACATTTTTGGGAACTGAATAAACAAATCCGGTCTCAGCAGCTTGAAATTTTGTAGGCACGTTCCTAACAATACGCGTTTTAATCGTGCTGAGTTTCGTGTCGATCCTCGTATTTTTGCGATAACTACAAAGCACGAAACTTTGTCCAATTCCATAGTGTTCACCCATTAGATAACTGTAGTTACTGTATAAGTAAGCTTAGTTACTACAGTTATCTATGGACAAACACATCAGTTTGCTGCAAAAGGTAAAATATACACATACAATGTGAGTAAAGTTTCCGTTATTTTAGCTGATCCCCTACACAAAGTCTCGCCGACGACCCTGGTGATGTTGCTACTTTTCCATATCATGGGGATAATAGTTCAATCTAGCAGTGGTTGCCGCACTTTAATACGTACTATAATATCTGTAAAGGTCTGCAGTTCAAAGTATTGATTAGAATACATAAGAGCAAAACTTAAAAAAAACTGCAACGCTTCGCGGCGCAATTCCATTCACGATTTCATGTCAACCTACAAAATATTACAATTTGGTACAGCTGATTCCAAAATTTTGGTTGTTGGTTCCAAGGCTGATATGGCTGATTTCTAACTCATGCTTTTAAAAGTAATGCTGTATTTTCCGTTCTTGTAAAATTATTTTTAATCCACCTTGTTTGGCCTCTTCCGCGGTTCTATATATGCCTATTCAACGTTTGGAAAGGACGTCGTTTCGAAGTGCCGTTAAAATTGCAGAGAAATAATAATAATGATAATAATAATAACAATAATAATAATAATAATAATAATAATAATAATAATAATAATAATAATAATAATAATAATGTAAAATGAGCGGTCTTGAAACAAAGTGGCTTAAACTCGGTGAGTTTTTCATTTGGACTCTACCCTAGTTTTGGCTCCGACCTATTTGGTAACATCCACCAAACCGGTCGTCTTAAGATCCGCCACTGGCTGCAAGTGAACCGGCATCGAGTAATCCATCGCCGCTGACTAATTTTAGTGAAGCGCCATATGTATACGTAAAGCCTTGTTAGCTGTGGCACCGTTTAACCTTAATTATAATTGTAGTGACACAATATAATGAAAAGCACGCAAAATTGATAGTCATCAAAATAAAGTAGCATAAATGAGGGAGTTTTCCATTTTGACCCTACCCTATGTTTTGCACCCAACTATATACAGCACCCTCTTCTCCCCCGAAAAAAACGGCCGTCTGGATCCGCCAGTGTCAGTATGTAGCAATTGATATTTAATTGTTTTTATTTTGAAAATTATCATTAACATGCCAAAGTTATATTTTGTTTTTTGTCAAAAAGATACAATGAAAAAGAGACGAGCTTTCGATATCAATATCCTCTTCAGGTATGCCAAAAACGTGTGTCGAGTGACACACACAAAATTAAAAAAAACAGAAATGCACACGTCGAAGTCTAGCGGGAATGGTGTGCGGGCTTCTGTTTTTGCTAGGTTTTCCTGTTTTTCGGTTTAAAAGTTTTTCCGCACACAATTCCTGCTAGACTTCGATGTGTGCAATTATGTTTTTGAGTTTTGTGTATGTCACTCGACAAACGTTTTTTGGCAGACCCGATTGATATCGAAAGCTCTTCTCCTTTTCATTGTATATTTTTGAGAAAAAAAAATACAAATTTGATATGTTAATGATCATTTTTCTAAATATTTTGACAATAATGTCCACAACCATGCCAGCGACCATCCTAACTATAAAGAGCTAATAGGTTTTCCGACGACAGCAGCACCAGATCCCAAGAAAAGCATAGGTATGCATTGTTATCGCTGCTCGCTATAATTTAACCTTTTTTTTGTTTGATGGTCATAGTCGTATAGAAATGTAACATTTTAGTTACCTTTTCTCTGACGGTGAAATGACAATGGTGTCCAATGTCCAGTCCATAGGCGTATTTG
The DNA here is from genome assembly GCA_030265075.1 of Balanus glandula. Lineage (NCBI taxonomy): Eukaryota > Metazoa > Arthropoda > Thecostraca > Balanomorpha > Balanidae > Balanus > Balanus glandula. Next base: position 5,076 of record JARBER010159298.1, read on the forward strand.
CAACCAGGACCCGGTCGCAAAAAAGATGATGTCTGCATTTGCGATTTTTGTAAGGGTCCACCCATGGGCGTCGCCACCACTAGGGAAACTACGGACAGTGTCCCTACAAGTTTGGAGACGTCCTAAAACTTGTACGGTATTTCCCTACAAGTTGACGAACCACCCGAAATGAAAAAAGACAAAACATCGAAGATTTTAGGTTCTTTTACATAACATCAACGCAATTACATAATGCGTTGATGCGAGAGCTGCTGATTAGGCACCTGGTTACGTAACTGAACCCCTACCTGGTTGCATAACTGAATCGCGAGTGCAGCGTGCACTGGTAGGAGGCCGGTGACGAAACCGGTCCTGCCGCGCGCTGCCCACCTGGCCCGGTGGCCGGCCGATCCGCCGCTGCCGGTATCTCTGTCTGCGAGTGTTTGCGCGTTGACGACATAAACAAGGCGAAAGCATCCGTATCAATGCATCCCGCGCCGCGCCGAGAAGCACCGCTTACCTGTGGGATGGGCGGATGCACAGCGAGAGGAAGAGGGCCATGGTCTCCCCCTAACAGCATGAAACGGCGAGAACTTGACACGACAAGCCCTACCAATCAATACAATTTGACACATTTCCTGATACCTATAACGAACAACACGGACCAAGCAAATCTAAGCAGCATTTGAAAAGATGAAGTCGATTATAAGTCAGTTATGAATGTATTAGGAAACAAAGTTCAATGAGTTTTCACAGTCTTGTGAGTTTTTTGTATTTGTCCTCCCCAAACCACGGTTCTGGATGCGCCTATGCGCTGGATGCGCGGCTGCGGCGGCGAGGATTGGGGCCGGGGAGGGTGGCGGCGGCGCTGGCCAGGAAGGTTGATAGATAGAGGAGGCTGTCGGCCGCGTGCAGGGTCCGCGTGCGGAGAGCCCGTTGTTCTCTGTGGGCTGGCGCACGTGGTGTGTTGTGTGCGCAGCTCGTGCAGTGTGCGGTAGCGCCGCGGACGAACGCTACGTGAGTGATAAAGGTGACGGAACTGACTGGATGGATTGTAGTGACTAAGGTGATTTAAGTGGCGGAAGTGACTGGAGAGATTGCAGTGACCGAGGTGACTGAAGTGACCGAAGTAGCCTAGTGTCTGAAGTGAGTTAAGTGACTGAGAACGCTAGTTTGACCCGGTCTCGGTCGGGAAAAGGGTGAATCCGGACAAAATGGAGACACAGAAACTACTCCCGAAGACCGTTGACCCAGAGTCAGCACAACAACATCCAGACTACCAGTCGCTAGATCAGCGGGATGACTCCACTGACGGTGATAAATCTCCAGACAAGAGCGCAGGCCCGCCTCCTTCTGACAGCTTCTCTCGTCACCAGCGAAGGCTACTCGCCGGCCTGTGCCTCGTCACCGTCCTGAACGGCTCCCTGATCGCCGTCATGATCCCGTTCTTCCCCGTCGAAGCCTCCAAGCGCGGCATCTCGCAGACAGTCATCAGCGGCGTCTTCAGCTGCTTCGCCGTGGCCAGGATGCTGTTCAACCCGCTGGTGGGCCGGCTGGCGCCCGCCATCGGCGTCACCCGGCTCTACAACCTGGGCCTGGGGCTGGCCGGGCTCTCCACGGTGGCGTTCGGCACGCTCTCCTACATCCGCGACGCCGACCTCTTCATGGCAGCGGTGTTCGCCGTCCGGCTCGTCGAGGCGGCCGGCTCGTGCGCCATCGACACATGCGGCTACACGATCGCCGGCAACGAGTTCGGCGGCAGGGTGACCACAGCCGTGGCGGTGATCGGCTCCTCGCTGACCGTCGGCCTGGCGATGACGCCCGCCATCTGGGGCGGCCTCTACGCCGTCGGCGGCTTCGGCGTGCCGTTCTACACCCTCGGCGTGATCATGCTGACGATGGCGGTGGTCAACTCGCACCTGATGCCGACGATAGAGCGCAGCGAGAGCCGGCAGGCGCCGTTCTTCAGCTCCCTGGCGACCTTCTCGAGCTCGGTGGAGAACTGGCTCTGCCTGGCGACGGTGCTCGTCTTCGCCGCGGACGTCACCACCGTGGAGTCGACGTTCGCGGTGTACGCCGACTCGGCGCTGGGCGTGCCGCCGTCCCTCGTCGGCCTCTTCTTCCTGGTCGCCACCACGATGTACGCGCTGATGAACCTGTTCTGGGCGCGGCTCTCGGAGAAGCTGGCCAGTCCGCTGCCCGTGATGGCGTTGAGCCTGGTGGCCTGCAGCTTCGGCATCCTCCTGATCGCGCCGTCGCCGATGGTGCCCCTGAAGCCACACTGGCTCGTCACGGGCGTAGGTATGTCCTTCGAGAACTTGTTCCTCGGCGGCGCCGTCACCCCCTGCTTCAAGGCGATGCTGGACGGCAGCATCGCCAATGGCCTCGAGGATAGTATGTCGACCAAGGCGTTCGTGTCGAGTTTGTTCCACACGACGTTTTCGCTGGGGATCGCCGTGGGCCCAGTGTCAGGGGGAGCAGTTATCGACAAGTATGGCTTCGCCGTGATGACGACTGGGATGGCGTTCATAACAGCGTCTTTGGGTGTGGTGATGGCACTTAATGTGCTGATTAAACGCCGCCGCAAGAGTCAAGTATGATGTGTTGCTGCATCTAGCCAATAGCACATGTACGGGCATGAGATGTGCAGGTATTACCTATATGTACTCGTTTGTGTTCACTACAGCCGTAAGTGTCTCTGACTTGTTGCTGTTAAAAAAAACTATTGGTGACAAAACAACAAATAAACAAGCTATTGTACAGTCTCCTGCAAAAGTTATGTGCTTAGTCTTCCCGTTTCTAGCATTTAATCGGTGCTGTACGCAGGGAATTCAAAACAACTAGTTTGAGCTCACCTCAATATATCGCGGGTGAGCTCATTATCAATTGTTTTGAAAACCAATGCGTATAGCACCGATTAACAATTAGCATGTTAGCAATGGGAAGACTTTGCACATAACTTTTGCCGATGACTGCACAGGGTGTACAACAATCGATAGGCGGTTGCAACTCTTTCAATAAAATCAAAGCACGCCATCGTCGCCTTATGCTCTTTTCCATCGCATTTCGCTGCAATTCGGAACATCACAGCGTATGGCCCGGCAGCCTGTTTATATCAGTTTGCCTCATTGTAGTGTGTCTGCTTTGATTCAAGCCATGCCATTTGTATATGCTGTAAAACAAGTTGAAGATAATTATATGGCGAAGGCGTTTGTAAAATACGAGTGAGACCCTTTGAGAAGAAACTGTTTCGTAAGCGTGTTTCGCAATTGAGCTGCAATCCTTGTCATTTAAAAATATCACCAATTGAATTATTACCTACGAATCAGTTCATTGACTATCGACTGGAACAGTGAATGCGATGTTTGTATTAAAAGAGCGTATATTCACTCGACATTGTGTACGTGGCGAGCGCCAATAGATTCGTGGATAATGGTGAGCCGACTCGTGACGTTTCCACGACAGACGGATCGACAAGTGTCACGAATGTCTCGAATATCTCGGATCGTCTAACTACCTACAATACACATGCCAACGCGTCAAATGTGTGGAAAGTATAGAACGAATGCTTATTTATTTCTCTTTTTGTTCTTCTAGTGGTACCGTTACCCGTCCTGTCACACTATGTCTAGTCAATTGGAATGTTTTAATTAAGGGCCAGTACCCACATATGCTTACCAATATGGAAATCTGAAATATCGTGAGGAGTCAGGAGAAATGGGATTACCCGTATATCAGGAAAAAATATTGAACATTGTAAGATTTGAACACTGGTAAACATTCAGATTATTTAAGATTTATGATATTTAAGATTATAGATATTTGATTATTTAAGATTTATCCACATGGTAAAAATACAAATACAATCGTGTCTGGTAGCTGGGGAGATTTCTTTTATCACTGCAATTCACTGACAATGAATATCAGATAGATAGGCGTGATTGCAGTTATGACAAATAAATGTAAAAACACTGTCAAATACAACGTCAATTCATAAGAAAACTCTGCTATTTTTTAAATTAACTGCTGATTAAGTATTTATTAATTAGGTATTGCTTAATTAGTTAGACAGAGGTGTGCCATTTCGGTCAGTCATTTTGTTACGAAATCTGCGAATGTTCCTTTGTGACGTAAGCCCTCTCTATATACGGTAACAGCTGACGCGAAGTAATAGGTGAACGGCGAGCGATCTATGGCGCTCATTAACCGACGTCATGTTGTTAATCCACCGGCTGCCGCCTGATACCACCTGTACGACGATTTTTGGTATACAAGTACATGCTCAATGTCAAACAATACCCCTATGATATATTCATCCAATTTTCGCATTAAAAAAGCTGAATTCCCAGAAATTGCACCGGAAAGTAAATAAAGTGTAGCTTCCAGCATCATAATACAGTGAAATGACAGACAAGCATCATATTCAATTAATGAATGTTTGCACACCTGACACTTTGAACACAAGCTCTGACACTTTGAACAATATGAAGAGAAATCGTAAGAAATCGGTACATCGTAAACTGGCCCATATCACCGGTACTCTCTACGACTGACCAGAATCGTAGTAAACCAGCTGACTGCACTTACGATTCTTACCCATTTCTCCCGATATCTCACGATATCTCATGAAACCATATTGTTAAGTCTATGTGGGTAACAGCCCTAATACTTTGAAAATCCACATGGTAAAATTACATGATTTGACCATAGGTACACTACTTTTTGAATGTTGATGACCACGCTCAAACTTTTATAGTTTCTTTAAAACATTATCTGAGAGTAACATAGGGTTTTTGAAGATTACGATAATGTAGGTATAGTTTTACCAAATTTTCACCTATACAAATGGGTAATGCCTGTTACTAAGATGGAAAACGAATTCACAAAAATGAAGAATGTGGTTTTATTATGCAACACATTTTAATATTGCATTGTTATATTAAAAACCTACCTAATGCAATACTGTGTGGTTTCTAATTATTCCTATAGATATATAACGTGCGAGCGCGAAGAGCCAGCTCGTTCTTTTGTGGTAGGTACATATGACAAATATGAATATGACGGCCCGGAACAACCACTGTTTTATGTCTCAGGAACGGCTAAGTCCATCGTGTTCAAAGTAGGTGTGTGTGTCTAGGGACCTGTTAACCGACACTTTTACAATAGTCAGGGGTAGGGTGCCTCTGCACGTGCGCCTATGCACACCCTTTTTCTATATCTGACTAACTGCTGAGGCGATTGCGTTCACATTTGGTATATCATTGAGAGGCAGCAACTTCTCTTGTATATTACCAATCGTCTTATACCCACAACTTTGGTAATTCATTCATTCAAGCATGCAAGAGAAAGAAAGAAAAAAAAAGATAGCG
>JARBER010159309.1:0-10422 GCA_030265075.1 Balanus glandula
AGCCCGGCACCGTCAGCCCGGTACCCTCACCCCTCACCACCCCGGCACCGCTAGTCAGTCCGGCACCGACAGCACGGCACCACCAACCCTGACCAACCCGGCACCGTCAGCTCGGCACCGTCAGCCCGGCACCGTCAGCCCGGCACCGTTAGCTCGGCACCACCATCCCTGAACTGCCCGGCATCGCCAGTCCTGACCAACCCGGCACTGTCAGCCCGGCACCGTCAGCTCGGCATCGCCAGCCCTGACCTGCCCGCCACCGCCAGCACGGCACCGTCAGCCCGGCTCTATCAGCCCGGCACTGTTAACCCGGCACCGCCTTCCGGCAACGACAGGCCGACACCGTCAGCCCGGCACCGCCACCGCCAAACCAAACGTGGCCACCAAACCGGCCTATTGCCATTTTCTGCGGGCGTAGCAGCCTATGTGTATGTATAGCCTTGGTCCCGTCCAGGTACCGGCAGGACGGCGGCGCTGCGCTGCGGACAGGGTCACCCTGTCCGGTCGTGTTCACTGTGTACTGTTCAGGTTACGGTGTCGACTGCGGCCCGGCCATGGGGGGGGGGGGGGGTGCGCCTGCGGCCCGGCCAGGACATGGAGAGTGGAGACTGCGCTGCAGCCTGCCACCACCCAAATCTGCCGGCCGCCCTTTTCTTAGAAATACGCACATGCCCAATATTATATACGTTTAACCCGCGCCCGACTGGCATTTGGGTCTCTTTGGGAACGAATAGCATACAAATGCTAGAAGTGCGCCTCAGTTCGATGGCTATCGGCTGGGGAACTCAAACACGATACAAGGAGTAAGGTACAGTCTTGTATCAAACACGACACGCGATATGTAACGGAACGTAAATAGCCTTTCTCAGCTGTGTCTAGAACACAAACACAATGTAAGGAGTACACGCGATATGCAACATAACGTAAATAGCCTTTATCAGCTGTGTCTAGAACTCAAACACAACGCAAGGAATACACGCGATATGCAACATGACATAGAAAGCCTTTATCAGAGCTTTGTCTATAAATAATTAAGTGTATTAGGAGCCGAATCCGAGGCCTTCCACCTAGAGAACCATACGACAGATCTCAATCCTAGGCCTACCGCCGAGACAGCAACACGGTGGATCTCAATCAGAGTTGTCAATGATTCACATTTTTATGAATGATTCAATCATGATTCACTAGAAAACATGAATGATTGAATTATTATTCAATCAATCAACATTACCACCGGTGAATTATTAACGATGATTCGCAAGCTCACATGAGTTAATAATGAATGATTCATTGAAAGAAAATAATGAATGATTCATTGAAAGAATAATTCATGAATTATTTAATCTCAAGCATTATAAATGCGAAGTGCAAATAAAAGTGTATAAATTCTGGACGAAGGTGTGTTCAGACAAGATGAAGGAGCTGAAAGTGATCTTGACTTGTGTTGACTCAGTTCCATTCCTCATTATGAGGGTGTGCTATTGTTTGTAAAGTTTCTTCTGTCCCCCGAAAAATACAGATTAATTTGTCATGAATGATTAAATCACCCTACTTGCTTTGTGTGAATGACTCAATTAATGATTCATTGAATTATTCATGAAAAGCCGAAGAACCAATTCATGAATGATTCACGTAAAATAAGAATGATTCAAACAAAAACAATGATTCAATCAGAATCGTTAGTAAGTCTGGTCTCAATCCTAGGCCTAGCACCGAGAGAGCAACAGGGTGAGTCTCAATGACAGGCTTATGTTTCCGCATGTTTGCAGCAAAATGTATGAACTTTAGTTTGGTGTCTGGATTCATCTCATCGAGATAGACTGGGACAACTGATAGCCAAAGTTGCAGCCGAATTTGTTCGATACGAGCGTCGCGAAAAGCCAAATACACTAACGTTTGCCCGGTGTATTAGGATCCTTTTTGTACACCTGCCTGACCTTTTAGGCCGGGTGCCCCCGGGGAAGGAATCCACGAGGTCAGATCCGCCAGAGTTGGCGCTCCATGCATGCTTCGTACCGCCGGCGATCACGCGGTACCCGAAGTGCTCTTCCATCGCTTTCATTGTCTTCCTAGGTGCGCCGACCTACTAAAGCCATACGAACTTCATGTTTTTGCCACGCCTCACGTTCGCACTCCTCCAAAATGTATCAAGAACCACCTGATAGCGCTCCTGATTGACTGCCGCTGTCTTGCTGTTGAACTCGTAGCCAAAGGGACTCTTTTTGGGGACCCTCTGTTGGACTCTTGGAACCGAAGGGACTCTTTCTTGGCTGCTCAGCGCTCACCACGTGGCAACCTTGCAGCTGTGCAGCGGTTTCTCCTGCACCATGTCAGGCTTCTCGCTGGGCCAAATCGGCTGTTCTGGGAATTGACGGTGCCGTCCAAATGTAAATATGCCTGATCCGAAAACCAGATTTGGGCAAAGTGTGGACTTGCAGTGGTTTTATTTGAAAACCACGCTGTATAGAACCGACGCTCAGCTGTATTATTGTCTGAGAGCTTTTGGAAGTTTGCTGTCTTATACGGCTTCAACTTCAGATCTGTTTTAAGGATTCGAAGAAGCGGCGTCCTGCTGGTACCTGTTTCTTGAGCCAGGTGTGATGACTGATGGTACCTTCCGGGTTTTGAAATACGCTCGGAATTCGCGTTGTGCAAGCACCACATACTTTGTGGATCAGTAAAATTGAACTACTTTGACGTTTTCTGCTTTACTATATGAAAACAATACCCACAATAATACAACATATGTCGAACAAATTGCAATGAATCTAAGCACGCGTGCATGCATAAAATCATGCAAACACGGCTGGAACGGGTTTTCCGTGTCTTTTTTGGTTCAACGGGTACAGGGGCCGATTTAGGAGGAGCCATCAGGATCATGACTTTCCCCAAATGACGGTATCAGCCGGTAGGAGGCGCTGCTGATATCACCGTCCTCGACGGCCTGTCAGCCGACGAGACGGCTCGGTCAGCGACGGCGGTGCGTCTTTAGCAGTCAGAGTGATGACGTCACTGGCTTGACTCACTGGCGTGATCAGCCCGGCACGATCATGGGCTGGCTTGTTTTCGGGAACAGCCCACGCAGCGCCGGTGACTGCGTCGGTGACGTCATCACTCGCCGCTCATGACGTCACTCGTTACCTGAGTTCCGTGTACGCTGCCAATCACACAGCTCAGTAGAACTGCGAGCGTCCGGTTTCCACGTGACGTCTCCGTCTGGAAGAGGTTGCTCCACCGTGTAAGTCGGATTGGAGCGGAGCGCGAAACACATAGGAAGTAGATATTTACCTAATGCGTCAATGTAAATAGCATGCATACGATACGTGACAGCGAGCCAGAACTACCGCATTCTGACGTTCCCTTTCCTACACAGCCGCAGACCGATTGAGGCTTTGTCGATCCTGGCGAGTTTGAGTTGGGTGAGGGTCAACTAACTGCAGTTGGAGGCACGGGAACAACCAGTGGAAAACATGGTTTCAGCCTCAATCACATCTTCCTGAAATCGGCACCAACACAGACCGGAGATCACACGACTGCAGTGCCGGGCTTCTGACGTCTCGGAACCAGACCTGTAAATGATTCAGAGACCAGAGTTCAGCAATGAATTGACTCATGAGTCGAGACGTTTCGGTCGAGTCATAAGTTGAGTCGAAAACAGTTTGAAATAAGTACCCTTGAGCTATGAGTATGACTAATTAGCCAATTCGATTTCCTTTTTGACATGAGTTTCTTTTTAACCAAGAGTCCGCGAAGAAAGTCATGATCGAAAGGCCTTAGGTGGCTAATGTAATGTAGATGTAGATACCTATATGAGAATAATTGGCTATTACAGAGAACACACTTAGACCGCAGAAAAGTATTTAAATGAGTTTTAGCCTTAGTATGATCAAGATATATAATGAAGAATACCAGGAAGGTCAATAATATATTGAATAAATGATCATTTATCAGCTGTCGTCTGCTATTCGACGGAGAATGTTAATTAAACAAAGAAAGAGTACCTGCATGGCTAACAACACAGTGGACAGCAAAAACAGATAAGCTGTTTTACAATTTTGGTCGTGGCGTTTAAATATCAGGCAAACTTAATACCAATTCTGTCTGATTAGATGCCTAATAGTTCAGCTACAAACTGACGGAGAAAGTTGTATTTTACTTCATGCATATCTTTATCTACCCGATGATCAGGAGACGTAAGGAGACAATCAGGACATACAAAACAAGAACAGTAGCATTTCTGATAAAGTTTTTTTACACTGGTTGTAGGTTGTACGTTGCAAATTTCATTTTTTAACTATTTTAATGAGTGATACGCACGTCCTACGTCCTACGAGAAAGGCTACAGTAGGACTAGGCGGATTTCGTCCCCCCCCCCCCATTGTAGTCAGGGCTGGCGCAACAGGAAGGGGGGATGACAGGAGGTGCAGCTGACCATTTAGAATGAGGGGCAGCAGATAATTTAGAATGAGCCCATTTCAGGCCTGATAAAATCCCATGTAGCGTCAGAAAGTGAGCATCTCAGGTCCAGAAAAGGTCCATATCAACCCTCAGACCCAGGAAGGGCCAAAGTCCTTAGTCCGGTCCGGAGATGACCTATAACGTGCCCATGACATGTCTGGAAAGGCATCTTAGGTTGTGAATGTGCCTTTTCTAAGCTCAGAATGGGACCATCTCAGTTGTTGACCCTACTGCGGCTCAAAGGGGTCTGAAAAGGGCTCATCGTGAACTTAGAAATTCACTGTGAGAAATACCATGTCTAGACAGGCCCAAATCAGCTATCAGGCTCGCGAAGGGCCAATCCCATCGTCCGGAAAGCCTTTGGATAGGCTGAGAATGGGTCCATCTCAGGTTTGGAAAGGGCCTTTTGTAAACTCAGACAGTTTCCGATCTGAAGAGGGTCTAATTTAGGCTTCAAAAGTGACGCGAGGATATCAGTTTCGAAACAACATGTCGGCTCTAAGGCCAGGCAAGTCTCAGGTCCAAAGAAAGCAGCATATAATTTGGAATGGCTCTGAAAGTATTTTTGAGGTCTGGAGATGACTCTGAAGGGCCCATCTTAACACTGCATAATTGGTTTTTATAAGTTCGTCCAATGACTGGATTGTGCTCATATTTTCCTTAGGCTCAGACAATCAGACAAGTCGTGATCAATGACGGCTTATACAGGATGTTTCATACAAATATATCCACTCGTAAACTCGAAATACCTCTGGCAGTTTTGGTTGCAGGTTTTCAAATTTACCGGCATTGGAAAGCTGATGAAATCTACATTGGATAAGGTATAGCCAATTCCATCAGACCTATATTAGCATAGCGTCACTAAGGTCAAATATGCTTATAAAAAATACGCTCACATAACACTTAATACGTTATATAGAAAATAATGGATGCACCAAAGCTTTAAAGGAAACAAACCACCTTCAACAATAGTTTTGAACTGAGATAGCAGTTTTGTAGCCCGTGTCGAGAAACCTCTTAGTCTCAGAGATTTCGGCTGAAAATACACTCTTGATATTTCAATTGTCGTGAAAGAAATCCAGAACCCAGAGCTAACAATGCGAATTATGTTTTCCAGAGCACACCTGTGCAGAGGTAATACAATCAGACCACCATAGACCAATCATAATCAGCCAATCAGCTTGCAGCTAGAGTTGGGCGCATCTATCCCGTGCTAGCGTGCAGACCACAGCATAGTTCTTATTGGCTAAGCAGCATGCGCTTTATTTGAACACTGAGTCAGAGAGTATGTATATAGTTTTTGGTAATATTAACAACTTCTTATCAACAACAGTTTTTGCCATTTTTGAAAACAGAAAAATTAACTGTATTAAACAACATAATCAGTTTGTTTTCTGATGAATTTTCGGAAGGTGGTCTGTTTCCTTTCAGGACTTATGTCAAGGAAGAGCAGTGGCTTCAGGAGTTATATCGAGGGAGAACAGCTGCTTCAGGGATTATATCGAGGGAGAACAGCTGCTTCAGGGGTTATATCGAGGGAGAGCAGTGGCTTCAGGAACTATATAGAGCGAGAGCGATGGTTCCAGGGGTTATGCCGAGGGAGAGTAGTGGCTTCAAGAGTTATGCCGAGGGAAAGTAGTGGCTTCAGGAGTTGTATCGAGGGAGAGCAGCTGCTTCAGGGGTTATATCGAGCGAGAAGGATCGCTGTACGAGTTATGTTATGTTTATCAATATGCATGGTTGCCTACTGAACGTCGACGAGCATCGAAATGGTCAATAAAGCCTATATCGCCATATCAGTCACGTTCTACATTTGGGCTGATTGGTTTTCTGCTGAATAATCGGCTGGCGCGGCTTTCCGGGAAACACCAGCAGATGTTATGTCGGTGCGGTGTGGTGCTGCACGATATCCGGATCGAGCGGCCGTCCACAGCGGTACTCGGCTGCCGATATCCGGACCGAGCAACCGTCCACAGCGGTACTCGGCTGCTGATATCCGGACCGAGCGGATGTCCACAGCGGTACTCGGCTGCACGATATCCGGACCGAGCAACCGTCCACAGCGGTACTCGGCTGCTGATATCCGGATCGAGCGGCCGTCCACAGCGGTACTCGGCTGCCGATATCCGGACCGAGCGGCCGTCCACAGCGGTACTCGGCTGCACGATATCCGGACCGAGCGGCCGTCCACAGCTCGGTACTCGGCTGCCGATATCCGGACCGAGCGGCCGTCCACAGCTCGGTACTCGGCTGTTCCATGCAGGCGAACATGAAAGGCGAGACTTAGGAAGAAAGGACTGATAAGTGACTCACAGCAATGACTTGTCCGAAGAGAACTTAATCTTGGACTTAGAAGTTGGAGGCATAGTTTGCCATGGGTTCACCAATCCCAGAGTGAGCCCGGGCCAATGAACACCAGGCCAAGACCAGGGCTTGGTGGTCCCTAGCATATTTACTTAGTTGTTTACGATACATGTGATTGTGAAACAATGAGCCAACTGTGCTAACAAAAGGCCACAAACACTACAACAGTGTGTTATTGTTGAAGTGAACTTACGCGTATAACTTTGATATTCTAAGCTCGAAAGGCCCGTCCAGAGCCCGAAAACTAAATAAATCTCAAAAATAATATATTTAAAAAATTTGATTTGAAATTAACTTGCGGGTATTACTTCAATATTCGCAGCCTGGAAGGCCCATCCAGTGCCCGAAAATTTCCTTAAAGGTAGATTTCCACCTCGCAGGTCGATGTTTTTTGTGAGAGGATAGGTAGATTAACCCGCGCGGCGCAGGGGTATCCACTATCCAGCCGAACGCAGGGCGCAGGGGGGGGGGGAGGGTAAATGTTACACCCCCTCATATCTTCCGAACCATAAACCGAAATCAGACGCGCAAGCCGGCAGTTGATAGCCAAGAAAAAGTTGTTAACCTTAGATAATTGTGCTGACCTGGGGGTCATCACATCACAGGTCAGGTAAAATGTCAAACTATAGTTTCTCGGGTTGACGGGCTATGCTTTCCATCCAAAGTCGTTGATTCTGAATTTTACTAAGCAAAAACCTCTTAGAGGTACATAACTCATATTTCACATTACCAAAAGCAGAATTTAAGGTGAAGTTCAAGGTCAGGTCACAACCGGTCACCATTTTCCAAATATCGATGAAACTTATCCGGCACGTGTTTCGTGAGCACTTTTCACGCATATATCAATACAAGTACTCATGTTACATTCTGACCACATAAAATGACCCTTTGCCAAAATTAAGGTCAAAATCGGGTCATTTGAGGTCAAATTTTGAAATCAACCAAATTAAATGTAAGTTGGATGTTTCTAGACTGTTTGACTCAAAAATACATTACCGACATTAATTTATTCGTATCTTGTTAAACAAACCCAAAAAACGTCATTTTCAAAAATGACGTCATCAGTCACTTTCACTCAGGGAGCTATAACTCGGTCAAAATCAGAGATATTGTTTTGAAATTTGGCTTGTGTATTTTCCATGTGTAGGTATCTGACATATAGTCCGTTTTGTTTTAAGTATCCTGACAAGAATGCTTTTTAACTTTTTTGAAAAAATAGTTTTTTAATTGATTGGTGTCAAAAACTAAACATTTTGCAAATCCGAGATAACCATATTGTAGAAGATCTGATTTCCTATCTTTTGTTGTTTTATTTTGTTTACAGATTGCGCTTACAAAGCAGTTTTTATGATTTTTCAAACACTTATCGTTTCTTCATCAAAAGTGGCATGACCTCATCGAAACGCCATTGTCATTTTTATTCAAAGCTCCCAATATAATTTTTCATAACTTTCTCACAAGACGTTAAGTTAAAGCAGGGTAAGTTATAGCAAGTGTTACGTTATATCTTGAATGTTTTTTTAGCAACAAAATGCGGGAGGCGGTGGTCGAATTCCCTCCCCCTGCGCCGCGCGGGTTAAAGGGACTATCCCACCTTAACATTAAGTTTGAGTTGAAATAGCCATTTTACGTGCTGGGCTCTGAAAATAAGTATGGCGTCAGTTAAAACAACTAAAACTGTCTAATTAAAAAGATATTTGAGTTTAACTTTTATATCTGTCAAAAATAAACCCTTACTGTATTGGTATTAGGGCTTAGTGACTGATGACGTCATCTCTGTCTAGCATATTTGTATTTTAGTCGACTTGGGCAGAAATGTTGGCAGCAATTAACAGCTAGAAGTGTTTTTCCACTACCCAAATTTCCTTCGTTTTTCTTTGCTATGACGTCACCGACCAGATAATATAACTTCGATTTGTAAGAGTATGAGTTATCTTTTAGCAAAATAAATGTGATGTTTGTATGCAGCAGCATTCATTTCATATTTTTGCATTATATGACTTAAATTTGACAAAGTTTTCAAAAAGGTGGGATAGTCTTTAAGCGCGTCCGATTTCATGTGCAAAGTTTGGTTATCGAAAATGCTCCCATTAGATCACAATACACATCAGAACAGCTCAAATATGGAAGATTTTTTAAGATTTGAATCGTCCGCGCACCACCTGTAATCGATACTTTGTGGGCTCCAATTTTATTTGGAATATTTCATGCTCAGGATAGCCATTCTGGCAATGGGCTTTAAATTCAAAATGCGAAGGGAAATATATATTGTCAACAACTGTTGTCGCTTTCATAAGACGAAGTCTCTTTCTAATAACAAAACAGTCTTGGCTTCGGCTTTGGGCGTCGTTTCGTCTTCGGCTTTGCGTGCGTGCGTGCGTGCGTGCGTGCGTGCGTGCATGCCCAGACGAGTTGACAGCGTCTACTCGGCGAACGGGTGGCACCACCGGTTCCGTACTTGCACGTCACGTACCTACTTGGATACTTGACGTAACATCTGATAACATCCCACTCCCTTTAACTTGATAAAAAATAATCTTTCCTTAGTTTTAGATTAGTTTTAGTTTATTAATAAATCACCAACAGGTACAATCCCCAGTTACAGGTGAAGTCAAGTAGCATTAACTGACATATACAGGACAAAGAACAAACAAAAAATAACAGGATAAGACACACACGAAGCACTCACACACGAACAGAACGTTTAAATAATCACGACCAACGTAGATAAAGCAGTGTATTTAAAAGGCACCAGCCCGCGCAGCGTAAGACCGAGCGGCAGTCTTATAAACGAGCGGCAGTCTTATAAATTCCTTAAATAAAATATTTCGTTATTTGATTGCATTTACTAGAATAAAGATACCATCAGGCTCCTCACATGTCACTTCCTAACAGATCAGTCGGAGAGCGTTATAATTGCACAGTTAGTATCCCCAGCTAGAATCAGGGTTAGAATGTTCACTTAATTGCTGTTGCGGATGACGCTGTGTTTGGAGTCCTGGTCGCCCAAATGGTTCGCGATATCGTTCGATTTTTATCCCGAAGTAAGCTCGATCGCATTACCGGCTTCTGGTTAATATTGCACCGGGACATCGCAACGCTTTCGAGCCGCCAGGTGCCATTTGGGGGTGGTATTATACATTCTTAAGGCGGCAAGATCCCTTCCGAGGTCAGCAAGTTGCTTTCCGAGAACGCATAATGCGCTCTGAGGGCATCTGGGGTCTTCTGAGGGTGGCAATGATGTAATCTGAGGGTGGCAGTATGTGTTGAAGATGACACGCTGCTTCTCGAGGGAAATAAGACATTTTCCAAGGGCGGCATTACGCACTCCGAGGGCGGCAAAACATAGTCTGGAGACGATACAATGAGTTCCCAGAGTGTAGCATTACGCCTTCCAAGAGCGACATAATGCGTTCTAAGGGCGGCAAGATGTGTTTGGACTTTAGAGGGCGACACCATGCCTCTTGATGACAACGAGACATCTTCCCAGGGCGGTTTGATGCTCTCTGAGGGCGGCAACATATCTTCCGGGGCAGCACGCTGTTTTCCAAGGGCGGCATGATTATTTCTTTCGGGGGGGGGGGGGGGGGGGGGGCCAAA
>JARBER010159320.1:0-10422 GCA_030265075.1 Balanus glandula
TTCTAGAAAGTCATACAAAGCATGTTTCATATGCCATTTTACACGTATAATTCACTTATGATCACCATTTGACCATACAAACGCATTTAAGTTAGGCTTAGCTCACATTCAGGTCAAGGTCAGGTCACATGAGGTCAAGTTTTTAAAATAAAAAATTGAATTTAAAAGGGATGTGTCTAGACCAGTTTTATCACAGTATTATGATAGTGTTATTTGTTTTTCTGTATCTGGTCTAAAAAAACCTAAAACGCGTTTTCAAAATATGACTTCACTATTTACCGTACCTAGGGAGCAATAAGTCAATCAAAAACAAATATATCGGTTTGAAATTTCGTATGGACATTGTTGATATTTGGCTGAATCATACATCTTCTTTTTTTAATATCTTTAAAAATGTTTGTTTTGTGATCATTTTTTTCCCAAAAAATCAAAATTGTGAAATTTTGGGTGTAAAATCCAAAATTTGCCAACAACTGAGACAGCCATTGTGTAGCCCTTGCAATTTAATATGCCTTGCTTTTTTCGCATTGCAATTTAGTTAAAATTTGTTCATTTTGCGGCCTGTCAAACATATGCTTGTTTTATCGTAAAAGTCGTGTATAGTGATGTCACTAAGTCCATATATCTCAAAATTTCTCATTTTTTGGGATTGTTTAAAAAAAAGTTAAACTGATGTAGGATAAGATACCCACAGTTTGAGCTTGATGGGGCTATTGCGCTCTGAGTTATCCTGAATATTCGTCAGGGTGCAATATTTGCCCCCCCCCAGTCAAGCGCGGGTTAACTAAGCATGCAACCCTATTTTCCAGACCGGCGGCGGGCAGTAAGTCGGAGGCGCGAGGCAAGTACGCGGCGAAACACGTGAATGCCGAGCTGCAGTTTCTCTGTGACATGGTGTACCAGGAGGGCTTCCAGTACCCGGACGGCACCGCTGCCATCCCGTTCGGAGCGCTCTTCCAGGTCAGGAAGCTTCCAGGTCACCCCGTCACGGCAAGAAAGCTAGCGAATGTATGGATGTCGTCGATGTTCTGCTTACGAAGTGGAGAGCGATGCATCTAAAAGAGTTAATCCATAAAGACAGTGATGGAGATGGTTCTCACGAGAAGTGAGGCGGAAAATGTGTAGGGTTTATTTCGTTTTACAGCTATGTTTTATAGATAAATACCATGGGCAAGACGTTTGTAAATGAGATGGGTATTTAATACTTTAACGAACTCCCAAGTTATCTTCGAATATCATTAGAGACGACACTTTGGAACCCACTACCCAAGCATTGTTGTCCCCGTTTTATGTGTATTTGTTATCAGCATATTGTTTGTTTCAGATTTTTACGGTTATCAATAACAAGTTGGTTGGTCTTCTGATGAGAGCAAGGAAACATGGCCTGCTTTACTTCGAAGGAGAGATGCTCTTTCAGGTATGCTAGATATGCAGAGCGGTGATCAGTAAAGGTAAAGATCAGTAAATTAACATTGCAATATCATACTCAATTTTTCCCTTTTCGAATTACAAGGTCCTTAAAAATCGAGCAGCCACAGTGTTTATTTCACTTGCTTTGCAATCGATGAATCGGTGACTAATGACCATGACGTGCTATTATACCTTTCATAACTGTTTATTGTGATAAGCTGATGAGTCCAGACTTGCGCTTAATCTGATTGTGATTATTAGCTTTGTCCCTGGGTCGTTAGTAAAATGTCAATGCATCGCAATTATCTGTTTTATTTCAGATCGTCACCGGCGCTGCAATTTGTCATACGCCCGATATGCGCAGGGATAGGCTGCTGCATCCCAAATATGTGTTACACCCCAAATATGTGTTACACCCCAAATATGTGTTACACCGCGAATATGTGTCACGAAGGTTTCCATCTTCGCTGTGATTGCAGCGTCGGGATGACGACAAGCCAGTAGTGCTGCTGCGTCCGATACAGGACATCCGACAGGAGCTGTCGAGCATCGAGGAGTTCGAGCTGGGCTCGTCAGCGGCCACAGGCGACAAACCCTGACGGCTCCGTCCGACTCCGGTGTGTCGCCGACACCAGCCGGCTGTAACGGCCTCTGTCGCTTCGGTGTGTCACCCGTCAGTGCCACCAGCTGGCTGTAATGACCGGTGTCGCTTCGGTGTGTCACTCGTCAGTGTCACCAGCCGGCTGTAACGGCCTCTGTCGCTTCGGTGTGTCACTCGTCAGTGTCAGCAGCTGGCTGTAATGGCTGTTACCGTAACCGTAATGGTCACGCTAGTCACGACGGCGCTGCTACGCTCATGACTCGTTTGTGGTCTGTTGAGATAACAAGGCTTAAATGCGGCAAGCGTAAAGCAAGGCTTAAATGCGGCACGGCTATGAACTCGGCAACGAGTTAGTGCGTTAGCTTGGTGGGGACGATCTCACCACCCTCCTTATACGGTTGTCGGGTATGAGGTGGTCTCGTCGACGTCGGCGCGGTCGTAGTGGATCCCATTTGCATGCAATTGGTGGGTGGGAGAACACTGACGATTGTTCGGCTGTTCCTTGATGCGAACTTCGACGCAGTTCGCTGAAGAAATCTCATATGGTTTAGTGGTCTGGTGGAGGTGTGCTCCCTCCTCTGAGCCCTTGTTAATCACACTAAATGCGGCCTCTTTGTATCGCGCGCTATCTTGACAGAAATCCTAGATCTGCGGCTGGTAATCACACACAATTTCAGTATTTGCATAAATATTTTTTTCAGGCTTAACATTTCAATAATAGTCCCTTAAAATCTGAATAATGCTATCAAGCTACCAAAAGGCAACCCTGCAGCTTCTTCCAACGTTTTATATTACAAGTAAGACTTTGAAAATTAAACTACATAAAGACAAAGTCTGAAGTTAAATATGTAGGTAAGTCTAAGGTTTGTAGAAGCAAGGCAAATATGATTAATTTGAGCCTTACGTGATTAATAAATGTTATTCAAGTAAAGCAAAGGAAACAGCTTTTGTTCGTGGCAAGAGCCACTACTGATTCGTTGAACAATACTTTCACTAAACTCTAACCTCTTTACATTACTCAGGGAAATGTATCTCCATATCACCTGATCCCTGAATAATCGGGCTTTTAAACAGAAACACTTTCAGTTGTGACTGGCGATAGGCTACAAAGCCAATAATCACACCTTGACCGGTGTTGGCGTATTACTGACTTGCCACTTACCAGTATCCCACACGTGGAGTCATTGCATTAATGACTTGATGAAGTACTCCCAACGCCATTCCCACAGCAAAACCACGTGTGTCATGTGCCGGGTCAGTAAATCGTCGTTCTTTTCTCAACCGTCTCAAATATTGATTCGAGTTATGCCGTTTGTTATGGTTCTTGGAAAGCTGTTATAGTTATACTAGTCACTTATTTGTAACTATTATATCGTGCAACTCCAAAATGGATTGGTCACGCCTTCGTAATGCTTGTCTGTTTGTTGCTATTCTCTCGCCAGCACTGTAGCACTGAAGCCCAATAATACTCGCGTGTTGTTTGCGCTTTCTGATTCATTAGTGCAACTTCGGGGTAGAAGGCAACGGAATGTAAAGATGTTGATAGCTTTAAGTTGTGAATGCTACAGTATTTGCCGCCTTTGAATGACCTTATTTACACATGTGATAAGCTATCGTCGCTCGCTGATGAAAAACGTTAAGGCGATTAATGCGGATAAAAATCTGCGACAACCAGACACGTGGAGTAGAACTAGACAGGTGGAAGCATTTCATCTGATAGTCCTCGGACAAAATGAGCACACCACTTGGATGATGCCACACATGTTGCTACGGCAGATTATTATCCATTATTCATATGACAACTGTCGTAATTCTCTCATCTGGTGATCCGAAGGCATAGGTCTGGCAAAGATATTGAAGATGGTGCCCGGCACGTTGTTTAGCGCACTCATGATGTTGCCGTTTCACTGCACGCTTCGTAAATAATAATTTGGTGCATGTGCATAATTGTTGCATCTGTTTTATTTCGTCCTTTGCTCACCCAGAACGTTGCGCTGCGTTTGTTACGGTTGTTATTTCATTTGCCACCGTTTTGGTGGCAAATTTACAAACCCCTCCCGCAAGACAGCCCGAGTGCCCCTTAGAAGTCGGGCCTGCGCCACAAATGTCGTCGATTATGGCACACCTCATAAACATTCGCTTTACGACGACAAATTGCAATGAGACATTTTTTGTGAATCCTGTAATAAATGATATCAGTCATTAGCTACGTAAAAATTGCCGTTGAGCACCGACAGTGGTCTTGCGCAGAATTGTTCCTGCTTGACTCATGCTCAGTTTTGCATAGCAACAGTAGGTACTCTTCACGGTATCCGGCCTCATGACTAGCACGTGTTTTGAAATACTATGCTCGGTGAGTGCTTGATTGAAGACATGGAAGCCCGAACATGTATTGTGCTCGCAGGCTGGTGTTATGTAGTCGTCTTGTCATTGAATACAGGCAATGACCGTATAATTATAAATTGCAATTTGTACTTTTGATAACACTTGACCGAATACGTTCTTGTCCTGTATGTAAGCGCTATATGCAATTGTGCACTGTGCGGTTGTAAATTGTAACCCTTAGTAGTGTACAATGCAATAAATGGGTTACTCCACGTATTGTTTTCAAAACGTTTTGATATGAATTTCAGTGCAGCTTAATGACATTGAAATCGGAGGTCTCTGCGTTTTTAAACACGTTTTAATTTCATCCTGGTTCCATTTAACAAATCACTTGTAATTTGGCTAAACTATTTTTTTTTCATTTTTGGACCATTTTGTTATATATTTTGTTATGTTTTTCACCATACAATATACTTCTGGAGAAACCAACTTAAATCCACCGATCAAGCTTAAGCAATCATTCAACGTAAGCCAAGCCATGTAACCACGCTAAAATTTAGCCAGCGCAGCCCGCTGCGGCGAACTAGGCGGCCTCGTCTAACCAGCACCACTTGACTCGGCTGCTGACCTCGTGTTACAAGCCACTTGACTCGGCTGCCGGCCTCATCTTACCAGCCACTGGACTCGGCTGCCGGCCTCATCTTACCATCGTCACTTGACTCGGCTGCTGGCCTCGTCTTACCAGCCATTGACTCGGCTGCCGGCCTCCATCTTACCTGCACTACTTGACTCGGCTGCTGGCCTCGTCTTACCAGCCACTTGACTGGGCTCCCGGCCTCATCTTACCAGCTATTTGACTCGGCTGCTGGCCTCGTCTTACCAGTCATTTGACTCGGCTGCCGGCCTCGTCTTACCAGCACTACTTGACTCGGCTGCTGGCCTCGTCTTACTAGCGCCACTTGACTCAGCTGCCAGCCTCATCTTACCAGCACTACTTGACTAGGCTGCCGGCCTCATCTTACCAGCGCTTCTTGACTCGGCTGCCCTCCTCGTCTTACCAGCGCCACTTGACTCGGCTGCCGGCCGGCGGGGGCTGATGGGTCAGGCGTTGGTGTGCTTCTCTGCCTCGGAGCCGCCCCCTCCCGTGGTGGCTGACGTCGTCGGCAGCTGGCCGTACGTCACCGTCAGTCAGCGGATGGTGTCCATCCTGCGCTCCGTCCTCGTCACCGCGTGGCGGGACGAGCCGACGCTGGTCGAGGAGAGCGGTGCAGATGGTCAGAAGGCTGTGCAGCAGGCGCTCCGGCAGCTGGAGCAGCTGCTGCAGTCGCTGACCGCTGATGGCCCGCTGACGCCGCTGACAGGGTCAGCTGCTGACGTTGGAGAGTGGAATGCAGTGCTGGAGGCGGTGACAGCAGCGGATAAGACTGGAAGAGCGCCCCACTGGCACAGCGGTGAGTGGCTCTACGTTGAGTGCTACATGTACAGGAAGATCTACGACATACTCGATACGAACGGAGTGCCATCCAACTACGATTACTTCCACGCTCAGAAGACGCAGAGCTTCGATAGCTCAGTGAAAGCCGCCTATGACCTTGCGGTATACACCCTGGGTGATGTGTGCTCAGGCACGAAACTGTCTTCGACTCAGGTGAAGGCGACCTTCCAGAAGCTGCTGCTCGTCTCGCTGTGGGGAAACAAGAATGACTTGTCTCTCTCCGGTGGGAAACAAGTGTCTCAGGACGAGTCCGTGCTGGCTCAGCTGCCCGGCCTCGCTCCGTTCCTCCTCGTGGACGACCACCAGCTCGTGTTCGCCCACCTGGACCGTCTCCGGAAGCAGCAGCGCGACACCCGCGTCGACCTGGTCTGCGACAACGCCGGCTTTGAGCTGTTCGCCGATCTGTGCCTGGCCGACTTCCTGTGCGCGTACCGGCTGGCCGAGCGCGTCACCCTGCACGTGAAGGCGATACCGTGGTTCGTCTCGGACGTCACGCGTCCTGACGTCGCCTGGCTGCTGCGGAGGCTGGAGCGGGACCTCCTGGGCCCGGCGCTGCCGGCGCTGGCCGCGCGCTGGCAGCAGCGGTTCGACGCCGGCCAGTGGAGCCTCTCCGCCGACCCATTCTGGACCTCGCCGTTTCCCTTCCGACGCATGCGCCAGGAGAGCCCGGGCTTGTACCGGCAGCTGGAGAACGCCGATCTGGTCCTCATCAAGGGCGACCTCAACTACCGGAAGCTGGTCGGGGACCGTCGCTGGCCGCTGCAGACGCCGCTCTGCCGGGCGATGGAGGGCTTCCACCCGGCGCCGGTGGTGGCTCTGCGGGTGCTGAAGGCGGACCTGGCCGCCGGTCTGCCGCAGAAGACTGTGCGGCAGGCGCAGCAGCTGGCCACCGACTGGATGACAGCGGGGAGGTTCGCCGTTATTCAGTTCTGCCCTCGGGTCGCGCCGCTGAACTGGGACTGATGATGGTCGGAGGAGATGGACGGCACATGGTGGCATTCCCGCCAGAAGTCGGAAAGGACTTACTTATTGATATAAGTTTGTGTTTACAGAAGGAAATGTGACAATATTGTGTAAAATGCTCTAGGCACCTAGTTCTTTTCTCTCTTGGACAACAACTCTTTTAACATTTCCAAGTAAATTAAAATATTAATGTTAGCTTTTGTTACTCTTATTTAACTTTTTTTTATCATTCCTCGAAATCACTGTATATCTAGATCCCCCTCTGTCACCCTTTTTGTTGCTTTCCTATAAAACATATTAGGTACTGCTTTTGCCAAAATGATAGAATATTTGTGCATGAGCTTGAACTTGAGTCGTTGGCCCATCAATTCTCTCAGTAACTTTGTGATACACTTGATACATTAATAATCCGTGTTCTTCGTCATTAAATTTGCTTTTCACAGTGTTGTAGGTGGCATGTGAGATAAATGGAACGTTTCTTCGTTACTAATAGGAACTATGCGATTTTCGAATGATTTTATTTTAATTAATGCATTCATGAAACGATCCCAAAAAGTCATGCTTTGGATGAATGATGTGCACGATAAAGTGCATGAAGTTTCGCGCAAACATACGGGATAATTTAGCAGCAAAAGTGACCAAGCAAAAGATTTCGGCCGGGCCGCGGGCGCGCGCGGCGACCACGGCCGCCACCCTGCAGCAATACCGCGTGACCGGACACGAGTCAGCTGGGTCTGCCGAGCGAGGCACCGCACCGGCGGGACGCGGCCACATTCACCACAGCGCAGAGAACGACGAACAGCTCCGTCGAATCTACAAAACAGGAAGCATCAGTGCAACCAACCGCACATACCGAAACACGACGCAATGCACGCAGAGCAGCACGCAACACGCGAGACTATAACTAAAAATCGTTTGTGTTATGCGTGGCGTGCGTGCTTGCTCAGTCTCTGTTTTTTCGCTCTCTCGCGCTCTCACGCTCTCACGTTCTCACGCTCTCATTCCCTCTCTCTCTCTCTCTCTCTTTCTCTCTCTCTCTCTCTCTCTCTCTCTCTCTCTCTCTCTCTCTCTCTCTCTCTTTCGCTCACCTTCTCGCCCCCTCTCGTTCTCGCCGCCCTAGCATTCTCCCACAGCGTTGTGGCAGGGCCGACCATCGTGCCCCATTTGAGCTCATACCAAGGTCGTGTGCCGCTCATCGCTTGAATAACAGGTCAATTATAAACGGTAATAATTCTGGCATCCCCCACAGCCCCATTTACAAACCTCCGCCACCTGTTATGTTCGCACCTATAGTATTTGGACTACTGCTGACTCTCCCAGTGACAGTTTTGTGACGAACAACGCCTAAGCTGGCTTCCGCTGTCCTTCGTAGTGTTGACCAATTGCCAGTTTAGCAGTCAGCTGGCGACGCCAATTACACACGGCTATGGTAAGCAGCGGGCGGTGCGGCTGGTGACGTGTGGGTGGTGGCGGGTGTGGGTGGTGACGGGTACTGGGTGTCGGAGTCAGGTCACGGTCCGCACGGCGCCTCTCAGTGTACCGAGGACGGCCAGACGGGACGGGTGGCCGAGCTCTGACGCCTTATCGGTCAGCCGATCCTGAGAGGTACAGCCGGCAGTGCCTTAACCGGAGCTGCAACTGACCAGCGAAACAGCGGCGGCGGCAGCAGTAGCAGGTGTGGCGGCGGCGGCAGTGGTGGGAGCGTGAAGTGACTGTCGGAGATCTCACACCGACAGAACGCGAGCTCAGCCTTCTCGGCGAGCTGTGTCAGCCGGCCACGACCGTGCAGAGCGCAGCGCCACCGGCAGCTCCGCACCCTCGATCGGTGACGCCTTTAACACCACACAGCCGTGAGACGCGCCCCGGTCACGTGGGCTCCCTGGACCGGATTCCCGGAAACGAGCCACGGCCGGGCCAAATACAGTGCTCGGCGGGCATGTAGGCCGGGCCGGGGGCGGCTGCCTGGACCGGTTAGGGGCGGCAGTGCTCGGGCGAGAGGCCGCCGCCACCGCCGTCGCCGCCTACAGACGCTGCAGCACCTATCAGCGGCGCAGACGTGCGCCCAGCAGTGCTCCAGTGGCTCTCAGTGCTGTGCAGTGAGTGTGAGGTGTCGCGATGTCGACGCGTGTGGGGCGAACCCCTGGGGGCGACCACGGTCCGACGCGTGTGGGGCGAGCTCCTGGGGGCGACCACGGTCCGACGCGTGTAGGGAGAGTGGCGGCCACCGTCAGAAAACGCTCCGTGGACACCGCTGGTAAGCCGGGACGGCGAGTTTCGGAGGAGCACCATGACCATGAAGCCACCTGTCCGATGAGCGTCGCCAAGAAAGGAGCGCCTACTCCGAGTGCCGGTGTTGCTCCTGGCCGAAGGAAGAGTGCTAGGTCACCCGGCCCCCAGGTGGCCCCGAACCGCCGGCGCGTCGTACCAGCTCCGGCGAAGGCTGCTCCGGCGAAAGCCACCTCGGTGAGGGCCGCTCCCGCAAAGGGAGCTCCAGCGGGAGGAAAGCAGCCTCCGAAGCAGCCCAGCACAGCAGATGCTCGGCCTGGGTGGAATTCGTCACCTCCTCCAGCCAGACCACGCGTCAGCTCTGGAAAGCCGGGAACACCAACGGCTGCAGATCAGTCTACCGCCAAGCGAAATTCACCGACAAATAAACCCGTGAACAGCAAACCAGCAGCAGCTGGAAAGTCCGGCATTCCGAAACGGAAGAGCACGGTGATATCGAAACCAGCTAAGAGCAAACCAGGCAATGCTAATGCTGCCAAAAATGTAGGCAAAGGTTCAGCAGAAGACACGCCAGAAAGAGCACGTCCTGCTACATCAAGGAAATCCGTGGAAAATGGTCTAGAGAATGGAACAGATAACCACAGAGATAAATTATCAGTGCCAGATGATCACCCAAGGTCAGACTCCATTACTGGAGCAGGAAAAAGTGATCTAGGGAAGTTTCTCGAAAAACTACATTTGGAGGAAATGTATGGTAGCTCTGACGAAGAACCAGACGATGCAAAGCTGTCAAAACCTGTCGAATTTACGAATACGTGGCGAACAGGAGATGGAGACGAAGATAAAATGAACGCTCTACGAACAAAACCACGTAAAAGCGAACCATCCATTGCTCCCAGTTGGAAGTTTGAAGATCTCATCATAGCAAATAAGCCAGAACGGGATGACAGAAGGGAGAAACCAAAGCTGAAAAACCGATTTTCATTTTTGGTCGACTCGAGCGATAATGACGAGCCAGATGGAAACTCGGCAAACGAGACAAAGGCGGAGAAAAACCTCTCACGCTTCGATGGCTTCCTTCGAGAATCTCTATCACCCGATAGGAATAGGACCAACGGGTCGGTATCGCAGAGAAACCCTGAACCTGCTTCGGAGAGGCTCCAGCGACCATCCACGGCAGCGCAGAGTGGCTCGGCCCACCCTCGCGCCTCTCGGTCTCGGTCTCGATCTAAAGACCGGGACCCTCGCAGGGGGACCGGGAGGGACGGAGGACATCCTACAGCCAGCTACCTGGATGGTCTTATCCAGCCGAAATCGCCCGGCAAAGAAGTCTCTCCTCCGGCCCCACGCAGAGAGAAGCGTTCAACGGTACCACTGGTGGAAACACCCGTCAAACCTAAGG
>JARBER010159331.1:0-10420 GCA_030265075.1 Balanus glandula
CTAAGGGCTTAAGTTTTACAGATGTAAAAGTTAAACACGAATATCTTTTTAATTAGACCATTTTGGTTGTTTTAACTAATACCATACTTATTTTCAGAGGCCAGCACGTACAATGGCTGTCTCAACTCAAACCTAATGTTAAGGTGGCAATGTCCCTTTAAGTGGGTAAGGGTTGAGGAGCACTGCTGAGCGCTTAAATTAGCAATTAGCATCGAATAATCTATTTTTAGTCTGTTTTTTTTTCTTCAATATCTTCAGGAAAGTTCGGCACTCAAATGTAAGTTGAAAATAAGGGTAAAATCTCATTATCCGGACACCTGGGAATCTCAGAATTGTCATGCTATCAGAATGTAGACGATTGTGATGCATTGTTCACATTATGATAGCGTGTCAAGTCCGAAAATAGAGCTGTCTGATTTTGCAGCATCTTATCCTATATTTATATTTTCATATAAATAGGTAAATGTTCCTAATGTCCTAAACATCTCAAATTGACACGCCTAAGTACCTTAGTCTATTGAGGTTTTCGGTTTAGCTTTTGGAGAATGTGATTGATATTGATTGGCCAGTCTGAAAAATGTGGCAAGGGATCGACGTGACATTTAAGGCAGCCAAAATCCTGCCCCAAATTGGGCAACAAATGGCCCCATTTAAAATGTTTGCCCTGAATAATCTTGCTGCTGCCCTGAGCAGCAATTTCTGCCCCAAAATTTCAGAAAGCTGCCCCAAATTCGATGTCTTGTGTCAACCTTGCCCTGACAAGATCTCGTTAAAAACTGCCACTCTTTGCAGACTGTAATTGGTGGGGTTAAATATTTCCTGAGATTAACATTAAGGTCTTTGAAATATAAGCATAACTCAAAAGTAAATTTTACACCACTGACATTGGACAACGGAGTTGAAATATAAGCATAACTCAAAAGTAAATTTTACACCACTGACATTGGTCAAGGGAGTTTCTAAAGCATAATGTACAATATTTTTTACATTTTAGCAACTCAATGGAAATACCCCAAAATTTGGGAACGGCGGTACTCAGGAGCATCATCAGTGGTAGCCCGGAACTGGAATGGATGTGGATCTAGCTTAACGGTACGGTAGTGGAGCGGAAGCTGAGAATGCGCTCCGTGAAGGGCTCTTCTAGTCCGGAGACTTTGGTCCGGAGACTACGGTCCGGAGACTTCGGTCCGGAGACTTTGGTCCGGAGACTACGGTCCGGAAGTAGGGGTTCGAAAACCAAGGTCAAGGATCCGTAGACTGTGGTCCAAACTTCATAGTCTATGTCTTTTAAGCTCAGCGTCCGGAGACTATGGTCCGGAGGTCGGAGCCCGGAGATAGTGCCTCTGGCCTGCTGGCTGGTGCGGAGATGGTGTCTGCGTGCTGTCGCCCGAATATGGCGGCCGCCATGCCTGGCTGCCCTGGCCCGCAGCGGGGGGCCGCTCGGCCTGACCTGGCCACCCCGATCGAACCGCGCCGCGGACTCTGCACCGACCGCCCGCTAAATGATTTGACACCCGGCATTTTACTGCATATTACACTCCCGAGTTATAGTGGCGCAGCGCCACAGATAAAACCCCGTCTCGCTCCCCATCAAAGACCCCTCCTTCGAGATGGCGGTGCGCGCCGCTTCTTGACCCGCCATCTACCCCCCTCGGCAGTCCTTCATCGGTGCACCTTGCACGCCGCTCTCCCACACAGCTCTCGTCTGTAATGAGATGCCGTCTGGAGTGGCCATCTGACCCGGCCCGGGCGGCGACCGAGGGTGTCAATTAGTTTCCCCTGCTGCAGCCGAGTGGGCCGGCGGCGCGCCGCTCGCCTGCATATCGCCCCCACATGTCGCCGGCCGAGCGGCCTGCACGATTTACCACTACTGATGTAATCCCATGGAGATTTGTCGGCCCGCGGCGGGCGCTGCTCGGCCGGCGCAGGACAGATTCCGGCCGAGGTCGAGATAAACCGGCCGCCGCGCTAACGAACACACTCGCCGCCCGCTGACGCCGGTCGTAAAGGTTAATGTCGCTCGCTTCTCACCTTTAGCGTTACGAGTCGCTTTTGGGAAGCCATTCGGCGGAATCCGCAGCGGGCTTTGTAGCGTAATTCGACAGCGCGCGACGTGGGAGGTAGGTGGCTAGGAGCGATGCAGTGCTGCAGCGACTACGTATGCGGAGTGCCGGTCACAGCAGCGGTGTTCTGGGAGCTGATCGAAGCTGTGCGGTCACTCGCAGAACAGCTAATGATCATATTAGCCGTTTTCATGATGATTTTACTCGTCGGGGCGCCTGGGGCAATTGGGGCGTTTTTTGTGTTGGTCTCATAAGAACACGCATTTTCCAAGTGATTTCGTTTTATCAGTTGAAACTTTATTAAAAGGATATTGCCACCTGGGAAAGATTGCTAAAATGTGGCTTAAATTATTTTTTGGAATTAATTATTGTGTTTATTCATGCTCCTGCGTCTCCAAAACCAGTGGATTGAAACTAGAGGTGGTAAAATATGGAACCGAGGACCCGGTCTCCAGACCCAGTCTGGACCCAGTTGGTTCCAGACTGGGTCCCACCAAATGATGACTGGCTTTAACTAATGCTTCATGCTGGTTCCATGCCAGTCAGAACACTGGTATGCGCAGGGTTCAATGTGATGCTGGCTAATCTGAACTAAATATAAATGCAACTAGAAAAGCCAGACTGCTCCAGTAACTGTAGGGTGCATATTTGTTAATATTACTTGTAAGACAGCATTTTGCTATTTGGGTGACTGGGCCCCCTGGTTCCATGCTTGCTTGACACCGGGTACAACTGAGTCCGTTTTTCAGCCTTTGGAACTGGTTCGAGTCTGGGTCTCAAAATTCACAATTTTTGCCACCTCTAATTGAAACCTCACTTTTTATTTAGTTCCAACTCCAAACCATAGTACCAAGATGTGAACAGCACTAAATTCACGATGGCCGTCCTCATACAATGACTGTGAATATGGCGTAACTGTGAATTCGCCGCATCACGACCTCTGCTATGGCTTCTGACGTCTTGTGTGTGTTAAACGTCATTGGCACAAATATCCGACACCCAAGCCGAGGATCCCTGTTTTGGTGTTAGAAAGATAATTTATCTTTTGAAGCCGACAACAGTTGTTTTGCATTTCACCATGCATTTCACTACCTAACATGTATTTCACATACCAACCATGCATTTCACTATGTTATCTAGCTTATTTTCGGGACGCTTGAGCTTCGTTTTAGCCTCTTTTTGTAGCACAACAATATGTTTTGTAGAAGAAACTGGAAATTGGAAAATCCCAAATATGTCAGATGTGTGCACTCAAATGCATGGACTTTCGGTTCATACAAAGCAAACTAACGGAAAATATTGCATTCTAAGCTCACATTACCATACATGAAATCATGACCTTACAACTGACACCCAAAATCCCTTAGAAAAGAGTGTTCTTACAATCGAGACCAAAGCAAAAAAACGCCCCAACCACACCAATCGCCCCAGCGAATAAACCCATCATGAAAACGCTCGTCCTATAGACGGTGCGCGGTCGGCTGTGCGACCCGGCCGTGATGTCTCGGCTTAGAACCAAAGCAGCAAGGACGCGCGTATCACGCATTGAAATAAAGTTGTGAAATCGGAATGTACATTGTACAACATACACATGCAACCATTTATCTAAATGCATGTAAATGCATGTAAATGCATTTATGAAAACGGTTACAGGTCTCGTTAAGGTTGTCGTCCACTGCACTCACGAAATAGCCTAGCGGCAGAAATTAACATGGGAGTCTATGGGGTAAACGGTGAACGCGATTAGACGTAAATCAGTTGATTGTGCTCAGGCTCTCATGTTACATTATCCCGCTAGGTCACTAGGCGCCGTGCAGTGGACTGCCTCCTTTAGATCACCTTTTCCTTACACTGCTATCGCCTGGCTCCCTCCTCCCCTAAGTCGCTGGCCAGTGGTCTGGATTTGGGACCTGTACAGTAGACAGTTATGAGAAGTCTCCCCATTATACTCAGGAAAGCCTGGCATTGTAAGGGACTATCAGAAGCCCACCTCCCATGTGTCCTGTCTTCACTGTAATGCAGGATCTCGGCTGACCTAGGAAAGCCTGGCATTGTAAGGGACTATCAGAAGCCCACCTCCCATGTGTCATGTCTTCACTGTAATGCAGGATCTCGGCTGACCTCTGCCAGGATGACGACAGTTTTATCTGCCAGCCGAAAGGGCATTCAGCCAGCTTACACAAACATTGTCCGTGGCGGCTCGTCGGTTTCTTTGTATAGTTCTGTAACGATAGCTTACGCTATAATAGTTGTAATAATTACTGTTAACTGAATGTATTTTGTCTGTGTTATGGAGGTTCTGGACTGTGGATAGGTAGTGTCTGCAGGTGTTTGTTTGTTCCGTTCAATTTTGGATAAGCGTGAGGAACCATCAACCAGCACCATTGCATCACGTCTCCCAACCACCCATTGTCTCATTGTCTACCAATAACTTATGTCAATAACTTTTCTCCGCCCGATAACTCAGCTGGGAGAGCGCACAAGCCCATTGTGAGCCAGCCGGTAGTGAGAGCCCGGTTCGAGTCGCTTCGGCGCTCGCTATTTGCTCCAGACGTGGGATGGGCTGTGGCCGGTGGCAGCGGCCGCATTCAAGGTCAGTTGACACCTGACCGGCTTTGTGGACACGTTAAACTTTCGCCTCTGAATTATGCTGGCTACCCGGAATTTCCTGATCGGACGGCAAAGGTCATGGCCTTCGCAACAAGCTCTGCCTAGCACGGGCTTTGACTTTGTCAATCAATCCATTCAAAACATTCGGATTAAGGTTAAAAAATGTATCGTGTAAGCTGGAACGCGACTTAAAAATCCGTTCAGGCTGAATATGTGACACTGACAACACAGTGAAATAAATGGGTTTTAAAGAGCGGGGCACCTTTCGACACGTCTCATATGACGCTCATAAAGTTTGCTGAATTAGCCGTTTATAGTGTCCCAAACAGAAGTAATTACTCCAATTATCCACTCAAATCCCTGGTTTACGATTGAGCATCTGGCCGGCGATGGACTGAAAACAATACTTTCCACTCCTATCCACTAGCCTTATCGCTTGGTAGACACAACATCAATCCGTGCATCAGATCACACCAGGTCAGGTCAGCGTGGGTCGCCTGTCTGCAGCGGTCAGCAGCTGATTAAATTAGCGTCGTGTTGGTCGGCGGGCCATCAGCAGCGGGCCGGCTGCTGATGGGCCGCACCCGCCGCCCGCTCGGCCCGCTCGGCCCGAGCTGAGCGGACAGTCGTGCCGGCGTCTCGCCCCGATCACCAGCCACCTCCGCCGCTCCGCTGTTAACCACCGAGACCGGCACGGTATTTTAATTAATCTCCTCCCAACGACCACACTAAGCCCCACCCCTGATAACTTATTACTTTATTGACATTGCTAGATGACCATTATTTTAACGACTCATGCTTAACAAAGACACCGCCGGCTACTAAGGTGAACTTTTGTATTCATATATGCTCCGAGCCTCATTACAATGTGCATACTACGGGTCCCAGCCATTGGGAGATCGGATCTCGGCCGCGGCGACCAATCCGCGTGCGCGTTAGACGGCGCGGCGGCCAATCGGCGGCGGCGACACAGAGTGGCGGTGCGGGCGCCATCGATCAGCCGGCCGGTGATCACGACTTGACATCAGGTCCCGGTCTGCGCCGCCTTTGTCTCGTGTCCGCCGGCAGCGCCGCACCACCGAGGAGACAATGGAGGCACGCCGCCCCCGCCACCGCCCCCGCCCGCTCGCCGCGCACATACCACCCGGTGGTCGTAACACTAAATTTTCGGCCTGCATTTTGCAGGTTTGCAGTTGTCGGGGCGGCGAAGGACACCCAGGACACAGGGCCGCCTCCGCCTCCTCCTCTCAGAGGCCGGCTATCTGATGGCAGGCCGGCGGCGAGGATGGATCGTAATGACGTGACACCGCCCGTAACGGAGGCCCGACACAGTGACGACAGGGAATTCTGGACAGCAGATAGCGCCCACCTATTATCATATATTGTTGTCACCTGTAAGTCATTGGATTATCTTTATTCAACAGATACGATTCATGCATAGATGATTTGGATTTTCGTTCGAGCATATTCTTAAATGATTTATATGTATGTATACGGGTAGTATTTTTGCCCGCTGGTGCTGGTCGCAAAATGAACATGAATGAATTGCCGATTCACCGAACCTACTGATAATTTGTTTCGCTGGCAGCCGGAACACCGCCGCCTCCACCCCTCCGCCTCCCCCATGGAAGCAGGAGCACCCCTGCACCATACCATCAGCGCCATCTGTGTCGCCTCCCCTGACAAGCCGCCCTCCTCCCCGCACGAGCTGCCGACGGGTGCCCGGTGCACGCCGCACGCCTCCGCCGACCGGCCTCTTTTACAATTTAAACGGCTCCAATTCATCTTTTCAATGGCGGCATATTGGTGCCGCTGCCGGCTGCCGCTGGCTGCGCTCGGCTCGTAGCCGGGCCGCCGCCTTTGTAGCGGCTGCTGCTGCTGCTGCCGTGGCGGCGACGTGGCCGGCCCACCAGCCGTCAGCAGGCCGCCGCCGTAAATCACCAGCCGTCTTATTGCTGCGCCCCGACCAATCAGCCGGGCCATTTTTCAAACTGTCGCCGCCACATGCTGCAATGTCCCTCAAAACGCATTATTTAACAAATTTTAACCCTTTATTTGGCGGCGGCGGCCGGCGCGAGACTGATCAGCCGGCGACTTAATTGGAAATTCCCGGCGGAGCGGCGCGTCTCGCCCATGTGGCCGCTCCACCGGCCGCTCGGTCCGGTGGAGCGGCACGCGCTGACGGCTGGGTATGCCGCCGTGCTGCTCGACTGGGCGTCTTTGTTATATTCCGGTGCCGTACAAGGCTCAGCCATCGTGTTTCAGAACTGCCTGGAGGTCAGACTCTGGTTCGGTTCAGGTTTCCACCGTTACCGCCCGGTCATGGAAACAAACCCTGTCCTGGTCTTCTTCCGGACCTGGTCCTTGACTCAGTCTCAGCACCGGTTCTGATCCTGGTCCTAGTACTGGTCCTGGTCCTGGTCCTGCTCCTTGGCCCGGTCTTGGCACCGGTCTTGGTCCTGGTCTTGGTCCTGGTCCTGGTCCTGGTCTTGGTTCCGCTCCCTGTTCCTGGTACCGACAGTCAGTCGTCCCGCGTCCGTCTCTAGATGGTCAGTTGTCTGTCCGGCCAGGTGATCAGCATCAGCGAAGGTCTCGCCACGCGCGCCGGCAAGCTTCTACCAGTTCGCCTGTCTTTGCAGTCGGCGATGTGAGAGAATCAGCGGCTCTGAGCCGCACGGACTGCGATGATGAGCAGCTGTGTTATCCGCCGCTACTGAGCTGTGTCCCGGACCAGTGCACACCTTCACACGTCCTCTGTGACTGCAGTGATGAGCAGCTGTGTTATTCGCCGCTACTGAGCTGTGTCCCGGACCAGTGCACACCTTCTCACGTCCTCTGTGACTGCGGTGATGAGCAGCTGTGTTATTCACCGCTACTGAGCTGTGTCCCGGGCCAGTGCACACCTTCACACGTCCTCTAGCACTATCATAGGAGGTCGTTTTCTTAATCCGCCAGTGGAGCCCTATGACCAAAAATAAGATAAGCCCATTTTACAAATATATCTCGGCGTTGGCTATATTATCTTTCCTCCATTGCTTAGATATTTCTCGCTCTCCCCGTTTCCTTCCACTCTATCTCTCTCGTTGAAATGATCTGAGTCAGATTCTTCAGGCGGCCGTCGAAAAATATAACGAAGACTTGAAGCGTTATTAAATTTCAAGATTTGATATGTAAAATAATCATTTTCTATTGTTCTTACAGTTGAGTTGGCTTTCAAACTTAAGTTTCTCTTGTTTTATCGGTTCAGCGAGATTTGAAAACATCGATTTCAGTCGTAATGTCGGCTTCTGACGAGTTTGAATGTCGGCTTCTGACGAGTTTTCTTTAAAAAAACGCACGAAGTTGTATTGCTCGGGGTACAACGCAAATACGACAATACATAGTTAACGACTGCGCAAACTTCTATTGAAATGTACGTAAATATGAAAGGAAAATCCCCAAATGAAATTTGCAAGTAGCTGAAGAACAACTTTTTAAATTAGACTTAACTGTTATATGATACTTAGGTCATAGCAGAAACTGCAATCATTCAAACGGATGCTGAGTGCTGAAGTCGCAAAGTCTAACAATCGATCGAAAAACGGCCTCAGATCATATGTTTTTTTTAGGACATCTCGGGATTCAGATCACTTGGCGAGGCCAAAGTGATCGATACTATGTTGTAAGAGCACATTGAATAACACATTGCTCGGTATAATAGTTTATCGACACAGTTGACCGCAGTTCACGGCATGTTTTTTAATTCACGGCATTATTAATATACTTGTCATTTTTAATACTATGATGATACCTTGCAATAGGTAAACATTATTTAATATGTATAGCCATAGGTAATGGTGTGATTTGATAGTTGAGTTTACGTAAAGGCGTGAAACCCTCATTGCAACATACATGATACAAGGCTTTTAAACATACTGTGGCAATATAATCTTTTTCACGGATGCTTTTCACAAGAGTCATCCGCTATTCAAAATCGGTGGCGGAGCCCCTGTTCTCACAAGTTGGCTTCTCTATATAATCTTCTTAAGCATTGGCTTGGCTACTGTATTTAAAGATAAAAGTATAAAGAACTTAATAATGACAAGACGATATGCGTTGAATCAGACGGCACACATCCAATGTAATCTCTCTAAATTCGTCACGGCGAGATCTTGCAGACAAAGGGAGTTCAACTCAGGAAGCGCTGAGAATGCATGTCAAGCTAATTCAGTGGTGAAGATAATATCAGCATTGAATAAGACCTAATCTGCCCAACTGTTCATAAAGCTGTCGGAAAGAGGGAATTTTCTTTGTGTCATTACATCCATGTACATTTTGCTATTTGCATTGTCCTGTAAAGTTGTCATACAGGGTGGTCCAAATAAACTGTAGCCCAGGAAAGTTGCTGTAGGTATTTCGAGAACTAAGCAACTTTTTCATATTCCGTTTTAAGCTGTAGTAGAGGATGTAATGGCACGTTGATACGGCAACCCATGTGACAAAACATTGATTTACCCTATTACCGGACGGATGAAAAGTTCACGAAGCTGGGGGGAGGCGCATATTCGCCCCCCCCCCTCTCTTTCTGATCTCGGCTCCCTTTCAAGCTATGATAATACAAATTAGTAAGTAAATGAGGGTTATGAGGAACTGCAGTTAACTCGAATGACCTTGAGTCATTATCTTCAAGGTCAAATGAGGTCACCAATGGCCAAAATTACTAAAATGTGAAGTTTTTCTAAAATTATGCCATTATCTCAGAACCTATGGGAGCTGTAAGGAATCCGAAAAAAGCGAATAATTATTTAATATATCTGTCTTTGTATTTTCGAATTTTCATGCATTATTATGAGCAAAGGCTACTTAAAAACTATTTGTAAAATCCGAAAAAAAGTGACGGAAAGCCGACTCATTATTTTGTTTATCAAAATTTACTTCAGGTCAATAGCTTTGGCTGCAGAGATCATCAAATGTAAACAAACACGTTTTTAGAAACAGTTTTGTTGTCAATTATTTTTTACCTATTTAATTTAGGCTGCTAATGTTAATACTATCGTGTTTCTCTTGTCAAGGCGGTTTTAATCATACAAATTTAAACTAACTTCGGAAAATTTCCAAATTTGCATTTTTATCCCGAGCCCAGTTTTACCAAAAAATAAATAGCCGCACCAAAAAATAATATCCGCCGAAAAAAAAATTGCAGACACCGACTCGAGTTTCACCAACGAGAAAAATCGGCGACTATTTATTTATGGACGCCAAACAGCTGATATGTAAACAAGCAGTTTTCAAGAGTAATAATATTTGGTATATAGTAAAATTTAAAAGATAAAACAGGTTTAAAGGTAAATATAATTAGATATTGAAGTTCAAATAACTATTTATCGTTAAATTAAAACAATGCCTAGTGTAAATGTGAGTATTTGAATATATTATGCATACTATAACGCATCTTAATATTTGTAAGTACTCCAGGGATTAGAGCTGAAACTATAAGAACCACGGAGCCGGCGCCGGGCCCAAATGCAGGCCTCAAGATCTAACTGGACTCGGTTTGTTGCCGGCCTTATGCCGGGCCCGGGCTCTGCGCAAGTTCATGGATCAAAGTATCGTTTAATGTAAGATTAATTTATCTTAAATTTATCAACTCTGTGACCCTTCCGATTAGCCCAAGGCCTTTTCGACCCGTCCCGACCCGTCCTTTCCAGACGACCAGCGGCCCTTGGGACTCGCACCGGTGCCCTTTCGACCCACCCGGGGCCTATTCG
>JARBER010159342.1:0-10419 GCA_030265075.1 Balanus glandula
CCGATCTTCCCCTGCCTCCCTGCTCCCCTGCCCTCCCTGCTCCCCTGCCCTCCCTGCTCCCCTGCCATCCCTGCTCCCCTGCCCTCCCTGCTCCCCTGCCCTCTCTGCTCCCCAGCCCTCCCTGCTCCCCTGCCCTCCCTGCTCCCCTGCCCGCCCTGTACCCTGCCCTCCCTGTACCCTGCCGGCCCTGCACCGATGCTCACTCTCCGGCACGACGGTGTGTCCGTGGCGGGAGGTCTTCATCTGCGCCACGTGCACCCAGGCCTTCTGCTCCTCCTCGAACCTGTCCACCGTGTCCACGCTGCTGATGGCCTTCTGGTGGCGCGTGGTGCGCCCGGCGCCGCCCACCAGGAACAGACGGTGAGCGCACACCACCAGACGCGCGAAACAGCGCGCCTGCCGCAGCGGCGGGCCCTGACACCACCTGGCGGCAGGAGCAGGAACTAGCAGGGGCCCTGACACCTGGCGACGGGGACAGGAACTGCTAGAGACATTGGCACCATTAGGCTAGGACAAGCGAAGTAGGGTGTGTTTTGACACCATCTCGGGAACACGAACGAAAGCCGGACAATGCTATCAATTGCTCTAGTACTACCTATCGGCGTGAGCACGAATCAAGGGTGTACTATGGTATCACACGGGTGTCGTAAAAACGAGTAAGAGTGGTCCTGAGCACTGACAATATCTGGTTCGGCGGGGGACGGGAGTTAAGAGGATCCAGCACCATACACCACTTGCTGGTGGGGACGGACACTAAGAGATACCTGCTAGCACGACCTGGCGGCGAGATAAACGAGCTAGGAGTGAGTGTGCTTTAGTACCACTTGGCATCGGATAGAGGAACTAGTGAAGAGCCTCGCAGAAGAATTGGGTGCTGGACGAAAAGTCTAATGGCTAAAGGTAAACGGATGTTAAGTAAAGGGACATTTAGTCAATAGTAAAAAGTAAAAAGTCCTAAAAGTCGGCGGGCAAAAAGTAGTCGCGCAAAAAAACTCAACGGTGAAAAAGTCAAACGGATATAAAGTCAATTGACGAAAAGTCAAAAAGGTAAAAAGCCAACTGTCAAAAAGTCGATATGGAATAAAGCCGAAGGACCAAAAGTCAAACGGATAAGAAGTCAAATGCAAAAAGTCAACAGGATAAAAAGTGAACAGTCAAAAAGTAAACATGGACAAAAGTCAACGGACTAAAAATAAAACGGATAAAAAGTCA
Source organism: Balanus glandula (assembly GCA_030265075.1). Classification (NCBI taxonomy): domain Eukaryota; kingdom Metazoa; phylum Arthropoda; class Thecostraca; order Balanomorpha; family Balanidae; genus Balanus; species Balanus glandula. The sequence goes on from JARBER010159342.1 coordinate 1,213, forward strand.
AAAGGCAAGTCAAAGTCAATAGGGTATAAAGTCAACAGACAAAAAGGCAAAAGGTAAATAGTCAAAAGATAACAAGTAAACGGACGGAAGGTCAAAGGGTTAAAAGTCGACGTCGCTAAAAGTTTAAAGACGAAAAGTTGAAGGGTAAAGAAATCAAAAGACAAAAAGTAAACGGACGGAAAGTCAAGGGGTAAAAAGTCGATAGCGCTGAAAGTCAAAAGACGAAAAGTCGAAATTGCAAAAAGTAGAAAGACAAAAAGTAGATTTGGTTGAATGTCAATGTTGCTAAAAGTGAAAAGATGAAAATACAAATAAACGTAAAAAGTCGAGATGGAAAACATAAATACGTAAAAAGTGAAATAGCAAAAGTCGACGTCGATACAAATCGATAAATGGAAAGCAAAGGCATAAGTCGAAATGGCAAAAAGTTAATGCCGATAATCAGTTCATTTGGCCCAGTACATTTTCGTCTCTTGACCTCCCGTTCATTCAATTATGTAATATCCTACTTTATACCTATTTGGACTATCCGACTATAACTACTAACGCGAAAGTCGTGTTTTATACCTCCACAACATGCCTATGTAGGTACGTATACCATTATACTCACAGTGAAGATAAATACATATACCTATCTATGAACGATGCTGGTATGAAGATATTTGTGATCGAAGAGTTTTTTTTACTACTGCACTAGCGAGTGCAGTAGTACTTTTTTGCTACTTTTTTGTGCTCTGAGTGTCGGAAACCAAATAATTTCAAGCAGCATACTTCTGATGGCTCCTAAAAGATGAAACCAGATTGTTACAAACTACAAAGTCACGAGAAAGTTTCCAGGGAATTAAAGAAATTGTCACAATAATCCGGTCGCCTTTTCTCTATACAAGCCGATCCCTAATATCCTCTGATTCCTGGTAATGCTTACTACCTACAAAGGTGGAAGTCCCGTTTTATACCTCCTCAGCGTACCTATGCAATGTAGGTAAATATACCATCATACCTACAGTGAATGTAAATACACATACCTACCTACGTATTAAAGATGCTTGTATAAAGATATTTATGATCAAAGAGTTTTTTTGTTACAGCACGAGCGGCAGCGACTAGCGAGTGCATTAGTTTTAAAAACGCCGAAATCACATATCGACAATCTACATACATTGCAAGAGTTTGGTGTGTGTTTTACTATGTCGCCAGTGCGCTATGCCACGATATAATGCGAAAAATACCACACTCCGCGCGCTAATGGTTTTTACATTGCTGGACATGTTGTAATGCTTACTATACCTACTTATTCACTGATAAATGAATAATGCATGTCTTATGTACCTATTTATGTAGATGTTATATTTGGTTCAAATTACAACTTAGTGCCGCATCGAACGATAAACAACCTAAGCAGTTGTCACCGTTTCTTTGCTGGATTAATTTTCGAGTTTTTATCTTTCGACTTTTCATCTTTCGACTTTTCATCTTTCGACTTTTCATCTTTCGACTTTTCATCTTTCGACTTTTTATCTTTTGACTTTTTATCTTTCGACTTTTATCCATACGACTCATTACTATTAGACTTTCAGCATGTTTACTTTTTGCCATGTTGACTTTTTACTATATCCTTTGACTTTTTATCTTTCGACTTTTTATCTTTTGACTTTTGATCTTTCGACTTTTATCCATACTTTTTACCATTCGACTTTTAGCGTGTTGACTTTTTGCCTTGTTGACTTTTTACCTTTTCGACGTTTTATCTTTCGACTTTTATCCATACGACTTTTTACTATTCGACTTTCAGCGTGTTGACTTTTTGCCATGTTGACTTTGAACCTTTTCTACTTTTTATCTTCTGACTTTTATCCATACGACTTTTAGCGTGTTGACTTTTTGCCATGTTGACTTTTTACCCTTTCGACTTTTTATCTTTCGACTTAAGCAATCTTGACTTTTTACCCCTCGACTTTTTGTCCTTTGACTTTTCGTCCGTTTACTTCTTATCGAAATCAAAGGCTACAAGTTCATAGACAAAATCCTGTTTAGTCTGTGATTCTTGCAGGCTAGACAAAATGTACAAATCTATACAAATCGAATATATCATCGCTTTGACTCGATCTGTCACGTTACGTAATTGGAAACATCGCCAACTGGTCCAGTCGGGACGAGGGCCCTATAACAACGTCGAGACGGTCGCTGACGCTCCCTCCTCTCCCCTCCCCATCTCCCGCGCCGGCTGGAACCCGAGTCGCCGCCCGGGGCGGTGTCAGAGCCGGTCACCGCCTCCACCAATCAGCGCTCAGCGCGGCCGCAGCGACCGCGACAGACAGAGCGACAGACGTCTACTTTTCTGCGTCAGTCGCTACGCATGACGGAACGAGGTGGAGTGGAGATGCGAGCGGTGGGAGTGCTGGGGTGCTGCGTTTGGGGCGCTGTCTTAGACAATTGGTGTTAATTTTGCGATTTAGTATGTGTCAGTGGTGATGGTAGATATTTGGTGATAGATCAAACAGCGGTGTGGTGCGGTGACGGCTGACTTTATCCGTACAGTGTCTGTGATATCGACGGGCATTTATCGCCGGTGGTGTCCGATCGGCACTGCAAAGCGACCACAGGCGCGGCTGGACAGAGCCGACAGGCGACAGCAGTCATCAGACGGACAGAGGAGTTAGCTGGAGACGTCATCACGGTAAGGTTGACGGTCCCCAATTTTCAAGGTTTGTAACATTGATTGTTCGGTATACGAGCTTCAGGATAAACACATACCTACATGCGATTTTTTGCTAGAAATATTCCTATGAGGAAATGGAAATTGTCTTGCAAAAAGCTGCATGTTAGTGTTCAGCATAAAGCTAATTTACAAAAAATTAAAACCTCAAATATATTTTAGAACACAATCCCCACAGCGCAAAAAAAAATCGTCAAAACGGCTATTATGTAAAAACAACGAATTTCTGTGTAAAACAAATGTAAATATTCATTGTGCAATACGAGTGCGTTGTACCTCTTTGACATTATTATTTTTCATAATCGACGCGTCAGGATCTGCCTATAATGTCGTCATCAGCATGATGTATTGACTTCGGTGTCAGCAAAATTGTGTAATTTTGAAATTTGTACAGTGGGTACACGGCGTTTATATCGCCCAACTTGGACCCGAGCATTTCTAGCCGTTATAACCGATGGTTGTTATATTCGAAGTTCCTAATAGGTATAGGTAGATACCTACATATGGCTACAAAACACAGAAAGGCATAGATGTCTTGACATACGTCAGTACTAAGGTGATTATCAGATCGCCGATATGTGATTTGATTATCACCTGAGGTAGGTATATTTTAAACAACATAATTCATCGTTAGCTGCTTTAACATATTTGTGTCAAGCAGAAATTTGTATTTGTTATCAGGGTGATTAATGTTTGCCGAGAAAAAGCTGCTGAGGCAGTTAACGATAAATAATTTCGTTCAATCAATACCTCATCTGATAATCATATCACACTTGCCTTTAATTGCTTATTTATGTGGCCACACTAAGAACTTCAAATAGAGTGCCCGTCACTTATAACTCCCAGCAATGCTCGGTTTTACGGTGGGCGTTATAAGCGGCGACGTATAGTGTAGCAGCAAACGCCTGGAGTTATGCTGTACCGCATAGCTTGATGCACATTCCTGTCCCTAGATGGCACTAGTAGTAAATACCTGGAGATATGCTGTACCGCATAGCATGGAAAATATTCCCGTCGCTAGGCGAGAGTCGCTGTAAGCGCCATACCGCATAACTTGAATGCGATATTTATCTAATGAACAAAATACTTTATCGTTTGCCGTCTCAACATCTTTTTCTCACGCATAAATTATTGCGCGCTTTTAGCGAATGTTCCGAACTCATACATGTTCTCGAAACATTTATTTTTAAGTAGGTACAGAGCCGACAAACCATATCGCCCGCATCTGCACTTCACATTTGAGGTCCTTGGTACCACTGCACTGCACAGTGCACACTTGTGGAGACGGCAGGAAAAGCAGCATGATGCCTTGGAGCGCATTGAACTGGGTGTTTTGTAACCATAGTACATCATAAACACTCTCGTTATAAACGGGAGTTTCAGCCTAGATTTTTGCACTTGAAATTCCGTGTTGTGCCGGATTCCCCGTTATATGTTATAACCTTGATGTTATAACCATGGACGCTACAAGTGGCGTCTACTTAAGGCATAACTCAAAAACAGCTCGATATCTCTTACATTTTATGATTTGCGAAGTGCGACAGAATCTGTTTAAAAGTTTATTTTAAGAATGATATATAGCGACAAACATTTCCATTAAATTTTGAATCAGTACAACTTAAAACATATCGGTTGTCTCTCTTAGGCAATTATGTTTGATTTTCTTAAAGTGATATACCTATGGTGTCAACGAATGTCAATGCAAATGTAAATGTGAATTTCATTCAACTACATTTCTTCAGGTATTGACCAAATTTAAGCTTCTAAGCAAATAGAAGCCTCCATTTACTAATTTTTGACCTTGACAACAAATTTAGACAACACCTTACCACTTGTTAAATTGTTGTAAGCGCTGTGAAGAAAATAATAATGTAGACTTGCATTACCTTGACATTATCCTCATTTATTGTAAGTTAAATAATTACAAAATACAAATTAAATGATATATTTCGAGCACAGCTCTTATTCGGTCATTAGTAAATAGCTAATTAGATTGCACAATGTCGAGATCGTCTCAAATCAGATTTGATAGTCTCAAATTTGAGACGATCTCGATATTGTATAATTTAATTAGTTATTTACTAATGACCGAAGAAGAGCTGTGCTCGAAATATATAAAAAAATTGTAATTCTTTAACTTACAATAATTTAGGATAAGGTCAAAGTAATGCAACACCTTACCACGTCGAATGACAAAAAAACGAAAATATTTCGCAAAGCATTTGGTTCCCCTGCAGCACTATTGGGACGGTTCAACGTAGCATTGGATGACTAGCGCTATGCCAAAGAGATATAAAGGTATACCCCTGATCCTAACGTAGTAGATGGGAGGAAAGTTACTCTCGCTTTAGACAGACTTCTTACCTTACCTTACACAGGGTGTCCGAAAAATATACCTATTTTTAACTAACGTTCAACGCCTGGACGCCTGCCTTAATATTCATTGAATATATGTGCAAAACACATTAATTTGAAATAATATATCTCGCTCTCGCTCTCGCTCTAACAAATAATGCAAGGTTGGTGGCATTACATTGGTGGTATTCTGTAGGTTGTACAAGTTTATCACCAGCTTTTATGTATACGTTTGACGATATAAAAACAAAATATACTGGCAGACATTGGTCGGTCGGAAATGAGGCATTGCGATGTTTTCTTAGTGCATTATGCCTGGCTTTAAAATGACCACGTTTCCATGTGATTACGGGACTTTGTCTTGCCCTCCTGGTGAATTTTATAATTTTGTCGCCACAAGAACGAACTCAAAATTGACCGTCAGGAATGAACATGGCTTTAAGTCCCATTCATATCTGATGGGTAAATTTTGAGCTCCCTCCTGTGGGAACAAAATTACAAAAGTTACAAAACCTCGAGGGCAAATCCGGATTCCCCGGTCTCTTGGGAACGTTGGCAATGCCTGTTTGGGTATGTTCAATGTTCAAATATGTAAACATTTGCTACATTGTTGCTACTACTTATGTTCCAAATAAGATTCGCTTCCCAGGCGTCAAAAATCACAATTAAGTGGTAACATATTATTTTATACCATTTTTGGAATCATCATACCGATTGCCGCGGTCTGTGGGCTACAGAAGCACTGGCCACTGACCGTCGTCTAAGGGTGTCGTAGATATCCACGGCGGTGACGACGTCCTGCTTTTTGGCGGGACACATTCCGCCGACCACCCAGATGCGGTGGTGGTGGACGGCGGTGGCGGTGCCGAGGCGCGCGCAGCCCAGTGGCGCCACCTCGCACCAGGCGGCCCGGTCCGGGTCGAACAGCTCCACACTGGTCAGCGCGCAGCCAGCCTCGTCCTGGCCGCCGATCACGTACAGCTGACCCTGCCGACAGGAGGCCAGGATCAGCAGAGGTCAGCAGAGGTCAGCCGAGGTCAGCAGAGGTCAGCAGAGGTCAGCAGAGGTCAGCAGAGGTCAGCAGAGGTCAGCCGGCCTCGTCCTGGCCGCCGATCACGTACAGCTGACCCTGCCGACAGGAGGCCAGGGTCAGCTGAGGTCAGCAGAGGTCAGCAGAGGTCAGCAGTGGCCCTCCGGTATCGTTTGAGAAATGTACTCAAATGAATGGTGCAGAGAAGATATCTGGGACAGTCGCCTGCCCTGGAAATTCCACGTGCTGTGAACGTCTCACATACCCTGAGCATCTCATCTGCCCTGAACATCTCGCCTGCCCTGGACATCTCACCTGCCCTAACATATCACCTGCCGTGAACATCTCACCTGCCCTGGACAATGGACATCTTACCTACCCTTGACATCTCACCTGGGCCACCACGGTGCCGTGGTGTATACGAGCGTACTTCATGGGCGGTCCCTCCCACCAGTCGCCGGTGCTCGGGTCCAGCACCCAGACGGTGTTGAGCGCCTTGCAGCGCGCGCTGCTGTCGCGGTACCGCGGGTCGGTACCGCCCACCAGGTACACCAGGCCGCGCAGGTGCACCGCCGAGGCGTGGTGGCGCGGCTCCGGCACCTGGCCCACGTACTCCCACGCGTTCTGCGGGACATGGGCACGGATGGGGGGGGGGGGAGGGGGAGGAAAAAGGCAAGCACTCAACAGGGTTATAATGGTATGCATGAGTTTTATTTGAATTTGATTTTTATGTTTGTTTGGTACGATGCATAAGCAGTAGGTACTGTTAACAGCAGTAATTGGGTCTTATACACTATTTTTTACGATGATATACAGCAGCTTTTTTCATTTGGTTTGGTTGTTCTGCTTTTACCGCGTAGGAAATATTATGATGTGCCTGAAGTACGGGATATCCGTCACGACATATGCACCTGGAACATCTGGTACAGTACCTGGAATGCCTGGTAGCGGTACATGTCGCGTCCGGAGTTGTACTTTGCGCAGTAGTCCTGCATGGGGTTGAGTCCGGCCATGACCAGCACGGTGCTGCCCTCTGGATGGAGCAGCGTGCGGCACTTCCAGTCGGAGGAGGAGGAGACGCGGCGACTGACCGGCCGACTGCAGCGCCGCCCCGCGGCCGACAGAGGGCACCACCGTCAGAGCGGACACACAATGGAAGAACAGCGGTATAGAAACCGCCTGATATCCAGAAAGCTCTACTCTCAGAATCGGATTCGTGCTAACATTTATCAGTCACCACTTTAGTTCCTCACGAGACACGTTGACGTTTAACCGCGTCGAGTTGAGCCACTGCCTACCTGCTGGCCATAACATGTAGCCTTTGGTTTGTACCACTTACCTACTGCTGAAATGTATCCCAAATGAACAACAAGTGAGAGACAAAATAAGATGAAGATCTCTCATCGCATTGGAAATTAGTCCACACCAATTTCCCTTCTCTACACTGCAGCGTAGAGATGCAGCGTTTCTCTGGCATACTCACGCATCCTCCGGGTCGATTCTGCCTCGCTTCTCGTTCAGATGCTCTCGGAAGCAGTTCTGTATCTTGGCGGCAGCATCGTGCATCTCGCGCACGTGTTTGCGGGCCAGGTGACCGCGCATGTAGCGCTGCAGGGTGGCCGCCGCGTACCGCTGCTCCTCGTAATGGAAGCGGCCGGAGAAGGCGCGGTAGTTCCGCTGGATGACTATGGCAGCGTGCTCCTCTCGGGAGGAGGCCTGCTGGCCGCCACCGAAGGAGACCCGAGACCGAGACTGCGCGCAGAGGCCAGGATTCAGAGGCATGGTTAGACGACGCATGGAGGATATCAGGGCTGCTCAGTTACAAGGGGTGGGCTCACTGCTGATGTTTCCCAGAAATATTGATGAATTAGAAAACGCATGTCTCAATGGGTTGATTGGTTAACAACTCAACCGGCGATAGCGTTTAAACTAATCTATAAAGGGCCATATCTCGAAGCATTAACTTATAGTCAAATATTCCTCTCGAAACTGAGGTATGTTAACAAGTCAACGGGTGAACGTGTCAACGATTCCGCAGTAAAGCGTTGTATTATACTTACACCCGAGCGTGAGCGTGACCTCGCTGGTGACCTTGACCTGGTCTCCACCCGGGACGTGTGGGCCGATCCCGTCTGGGAGACACGTCTGCCTCCCTCCTGGGAAGCCGTGTGACTCGGCCGGGCGGACACCCTGGACGTGTGCTCGTACACGGTGCTGAAGCCGTCTGACGCCGAGGGCCTCCTTTCTGTCCCGACGCTGGCTCGTCTCTGCGACTCCCGCGGGGACACCGCCGCCCGGGACGACTGTCTGACCTCCGGCGTCGACCCCGGAGACCGCCGCTGCACGTCAGCTCGTGACCCCTGCCCTGAGGCACCGCTGGAGTCGAACACCACCGAGACGGAGCGCGTGCTGGTCGGGTCCGCCCTCTGTGGCGGGGAGGACAGCCGCCGGGACTGGGAGGACACCGGCGAGGACACTCTGCGAGAGTAGGAGACGGCCGTGGAGGACAGCTGCCGGGAGCGGGAGGTTCCCAGCTCGACGCCGCGGTCTTTGAGCTGGCGGCGGGCTCGGAAGCCGCGGTAGCCGGACTGGATGACGACGGCGGCCTCCTGCTCCTCCCGGGTGTACAGGTGGCTGTAGGACCGCTGCAGGTGGCAAGGCAGACGGGTCAGTGTGCTGTACAGGTGGCTGTAGGACCGCTGCATGCCAGCACGTTAGACGGGTCAGAGTCTGTACACACTCTTTACTATTATGAGATATATCTCACACCTTTTCGATCGCCGGCTTCACGGGTGTTTCGCTACATGACAACCCTTTGTTTACAGAGCCGGAGTCTGACTACGAACGCGAACATTAACCGAATGCTATCCACAGATAGGAGCTGTTCTGTTCTGAGACGACGTTCGTTTTCCTTGTCCAGGCTTATCGAGCTGTTCTGTTCTGAGACGACGTTCGTTTTCCTTGTCCAGGCTTGGCTTATCAGACGACGCGATGGGAGCGGGATATTAAGCAGTCGTCGTGATGTGACGTAGGAGTGGGTGACCGTGTGACACGACTAAATGCGTGAATAACAGGGGCGTGATCCTGAGGTGTTTATTCGTTCTCA
>JARBER010159353.1:0-10419 GCA_030265075.1 Balanus glandula
GAACGGAACGGATTTGGATTTGGCTGAATGGGATGGAATGGAATGGGAACTGAAAACATGTCCCATGAAGGGCTCTAATCCCGGCATAATATTGCCAATGGTCGGTCGACAGAAATGGATAAAAGAATCTGCGTGGTGAAGAGATATGGAAGCATATTTGGTATCACAATTATGCGACGTACGTGACGCAATTTTGGTTTTACTGGCACACACAATTTTGTTGTGGTCGTGGTTTCATCGCGCTGGAAATACACTTTTTCAACTTGTCATAGGATAACCAAATTCCATTTTCAAATGCCCCTATAAGTTTCCTGATAAACATCACTTCCCCACTTACTGAATTATCCAAAGGCTAGGTTCTGTGGTCTGTGGACGTGACACGGTGAGTTTTCATTTAACTTTTAAGCTATCAAATTTCACACAAAGACTGGAAAATTGTATGCACTAGAAGATAGTTAGGCACTGTACCTATGTTATAAAGATTAAAGACTAAAAATTTAATCTTGGGACGCATCTAAATCTCGAATACTTCGTATCAAATTGCAGATGATACTGACACATCAGTTAGGGTAAAAACTTGATCTCCGGAACTGTCAGAATCTCTGACTTCACGCTTTCAGAATGTTGACGATGCTGATGCATTGTTAGCATTCTGATAGCATGTTAAGTCCAACAGTATAGCTGTGCAGTGTTGCATCATCTTACCCTACATACTGATAGCATGAAAAGCCTGGATGTAGGACCCGCCAGTCTGCCAAGTGTGGCAGGACCTTCAGACAAGGTTTTGGTATGCCTACAATATAATCAAACTTTATCTGAGTGACAGCCACAATTCCTTCATTCAGGGAATACTGCCGGAGTTGCATGGTCATAGATTATGATTGATCATTGATGATTATGAGGTAAGTACTCAAAATGTTAAAGGTTTGTGTTCAGTTTCAATGAAATCAGACTAGTAGAATTGCTATAAACTAGTCAGTATGCCTTTAAAGTGGTGTATTTAATCAAAACTTTACCAGTGAATGTTGTGATTGTTTTTTTCATTTAAAACAAATCAATATTGTACTGTTTTGTGCATAGTCTTCCACTCTCATCATCATTTAGGACTCAAATTTTTTACTCTGACACCTAAACTATAATGCATTTTTGGCACACTTGGTTAAATTTTTGTACTATGGTAAATAATAAATCCCATTTAACCACTTTATGCTTAGAAATTATAAAATAGTACATTGAGGGATTGTAGCCAAGGCTTGTATTGTACAGTGTCCTAGAATTACTTTTAAGCCAGGGTGCCGAGTGGGAAATTCTGACTGGAAATTAGCAAAAAGAGTGGAAAATTATAATTCAAATATGCCTTTTCAAGAATGTATTAGCCTTTCTAGCAAACAAAACTTGATCCATTTTCTGGCTTTTCACATATTATAAAGTAAAGGAGGGTAAAAATAGTATCAAAAGTGCAAAAGAGTGGAAAATGAGCATTCTAATTCGGAGAAAAGAGTGGAATATTATTCCTTTTAGAGTGTCACTTTACACCCAAAATTCCCAATTATAGGACACTGGTATTGTATCTATATGATTTTGAAATAAAATTATAAATATGTCCCATAGGTTGTGAGCCAGCCTCATCTGAAAATTGTTTGATGTAACAGGAACCCTAGAAGTTCTCTACTATCTGTCAAAGCTTCATGTTACTGCCAGTGCCGTGAGGTGTTCATTGTGGTTGTCAGCATCAAATCACAGACAGAGAGTTGCAGATCCAGGTATCTTTCATCCATGCCCTGCTTCTCATAGAACTGGATGCCCTATACCTTTTCAAATGCTCCCAGAATTACAAGATGATGGTGTCACTACAAAATTGGAAAAGTTGTATTGCTCTAGTGACCAGCTGTATCATGGATTGGCCCTTGACTTTTGAATTATGTTAATTGTTACCATTCTCCATATCAGTATAACAGAATGGTCTCATGAAGACTGTTTAAACAAATTGCTGATGTAGTTTCATACAACTGACAAAAAAGAAATAATACACAATCACTTAGTGCGCTGCCTAAACATACATACAAAATTGATGCCTGTATGTACAAGGTTTTTCAAATGATTATAGATGCATGGCCATAAATGCCATGGAAGATGTGCAAAGCACATCATTAATAGTTTGTAGTACTGTTTACAGTCTGTACTTGTATGCATACTTCTGGTTGTTGGAACAGCATGGACTCTGGGAGCATGTGCCTGTAACTCGCACATAAGCAGGTTGTCACTGCTGGCCATAATCTGCCCCTCTAGAATGTCATGGTCATCCTGACCCTGGAGCCAGGAGCCTGGAGCATGGAGGTAGGAGGTGGCCATAGCTTGGAAACTAGTGAGAAGTCCTCAGGATGCCAGGCAACTCACTTGGTTTCACTGGCAGAAACGACCAGCTGCCTTAAAATAACATTCATAAAAATCACATCAATCTTAATTGTTCCAGAAATAGGCTCACCTTGTACTGATGGTGTGTAAATGAACTGTGGATTTTCTATGTTGAATCTGTACTGGAAATCAATACATCATCTCCTAATCTAGGCAGTTTATACATTGGCTGAAAAGCTGGTGGTACGTCTCCAACTGTACTCTGATATAAGATCAAGAATAAATGTTTGTCATAAGTGCATTTAGATGAACACATATAATAAACTGTTTTAGTTTGGGTCAGTCAGTTGTACGAGAGCCAGGTCTTCTGGCTCCTTGTTCAGCAGCTCTCCTCTGTTTCTATGTTCCGCCAGGGTGCCGTTGTGAGTGATCAGCTGCCGGCTGGATTGGTCCAGGAGCGGTGCAGTCATGGGGAACGTGCAGAACCGCGAGCGGAACCAGTCGGCCAGCCTGGCGTCTCCCGTCACGCGCGCCACGGTCGCTGAGTCGGCCTTCAGGTCAGTGATATAGTCGGACACGGAGGACGCTGGCACGCTGGGATGGTGCCGGGGTGAGATGGTGATGGCCGATAGCCGTCGTGGGAAGCGCACCAAGCCCCAAGGGTTTGTATAGCTGTTGGCACCAGTAGCAGGTTTCACTGCTATAGTGTCTCGCCCTGTGACCTGTTGTTGTCAAGTGCTCAATCTGTGCACAGATTGTACACAACCGTGTGAGCCAAGTGGCTAGGCGTTTTGGCTCGTCTATGAGCCCAAGGATAATATTAGCAGCGTGGAAATACTAGGCACGTATATACATAGAGAGATGCCCACATATGTTCTGCGTCTGTGTCCGAAGACCTGACCTAGCGGCGGCCGGCGCTTTCTAACGCGATGTGTTAACGATGTCTGTGTGTGGCGGCGGCAGTTTCGACCAGCAGCAGCAGCGGCGGCGGCCATCGCTACAGGACGAGGACCCCCTGACGCTGCCGTCGCTCTCCCGGCGCCGTGTCAGCGACGGCGTCGAGCCCACGGTGCCGCCGAGCCAGACGGCCTCCGGCTCGACGCTGCCGCACCAGCACTCGGCGCCCTGTGAGGTACCGAGCGGCCCCGCGTCGGCCAGCGAGGGGCCCGAGCCGCCCCTCCTGCCCGTGGTCATCCAGTGGAGGAAGGGCGGCCAGGACGTGCAGCTGTGCGGCAGCTTCACCGGCTGGAAGCCGATCCCGATGGCGCGCAGCGAGAGCAACATCAACTCGGAGCACATGAGCATCGTCAACCTGCCCGAGGGCCGGCACGAGTACAAGTTCCGCATCGACGGCGAGTGGGTGGTGGACGCCAACGAGTCGACGACGGACGCCGAGGACGGCGGCAAGAACAACTACATCACCGTCAAGGGCTCCGATTTCGCCGCGTGCGAGGCGCTCAACATGGAGACGGCGCCGGTGGTGGGCGAAGTGGCCGGCTCGCCGCCGGGCAGCTACGGCCGCGAGCCGCCCCCGAGTCGTAACGCCGCCTGGGACCACCGGGCCGCCACGCAGCCGCCGGCGCTGCCGCCGCACCTGCTGCAGGTCATCCTCAACAAGGACACGCCCGTCTCGTGCGAGCCCACCCTGCTGCCGGCGCCCAACCACGTCATGCTCAACCACCTGTACGCGCTCAGCATCAAGGATGGTGTGATGGTGCTGAGCGCTACGCACCGCTACCGTAAGAAGTATGTGACCACGCTGCTGTACAAACCCATCTAGGCGCTGAGTAGGCTGTGTACACCCGAGGACCTCAGGGAGAGAGAGCTAGGGATGACAGCGCCGGGCAGGTAAGGTCGTGTCGGGATGACGGGAAGTGGAGGCAAGGTTACAGAGATACTGGCCAGGACTGTTGGCGCGAGGCGCCTACGATTGGGAAGTCTATAGCTTATTTAGTCATGATGAAAAGTGGGACATTGCAGCGCCAGTCTCTAGAGGAATATCACTTTGTTCTAGTCGTATAAGCCGACCTTAGACCAAGTTTTAGAAGATTGTTTTTATTGGAATGTTTTATTTGCACGCGGACTGCTCATACCTGTGTTCCGATTGGTTGTCCACAAGAACCTTTTGCACTGCCATCAAGTGGTTTTGCATCGTGCATCTACACGGAAAGTGCCAAATCTAATTTTAGTTAACGTCACTTTAACGCCGCGAGTTGCACAAACTGTATAGTGCATACTGGCAGGCCTGCATACGAGCTTGTTTACCACGTGAGAGAGCGCGTCGAGCTGACTGCGTTACGCGGCGTCGGCGATGGATCCCGAGACAAGTCACATCCGTGCAATATTCTCTGCGTTCCGGGCCAGTATACTTCAGAGCTGTGAGCCGTGAGGAGCCAGCCGCCGCTCATATCACCCACACAAGTGCAATGATCGTGTTCGAGGCAGTCGACCGTGGCAACTGGGGAACGCCGTATGGCCTGCGCTGCCCGCAGTGAGGAACCCACCGGTGTGCGCCTCCGGACCGAGGCATTAATGCTTACTCTGCTGTGTTCAGTAATCTCTTGGGAACGAGTCCATGACATGTTTAATAGTTATTATGTTTATGCTAGTCTTATTTCGACCCAGATCTGTTTCGGAATTCACTTCCTGCTGTCACGAACAGCAGTTTGTTTTCGTCTGTTGACGACACATGTCAAGCCGGTTATTCTGACGCTGAAATGTTTGAAACATGTGGACTGCCGAAGACGAGACTGCAGATCTGATACTTGATATAACTTAGTCACGTTATTTACCGATAAGTTTGTTAGCATGAAGCGAACCTCATTCATACTCGAGATCTGTGCCCCCCTGTAGTGGAAAGATGTGATGTTAAGTGGACTGGGCAGAGAGTGGGCCCAGCCTCCCTTCCGTCGTTTCTCTGTCTCTGCGTAGTGCGTACCGTACCGTACATTCTGTACCGCCGTATGTACCGTATGCAGTACTGCGTACACTACCAAGTTGGTTCTTAACTGTCCCATCGAATCGCCCAGGGGATATGAAGCTGGACAGCATGTTGAAGTCGTCAGTCGTGAGCTGTATAAGTCTGCTGTATATTTTCCCGCCCAGTGCGATACCAGTTCAGAAATGCCGTGCTGTGCGTATTAATCTTCCTATGAGAAATCAACATGTTGGCTTGTGCTTACTCCCTCTGCGCTGTGTTTATGCATGTTCGCGTCATGTTGCTTATGTACTCGCAAATACATTTTATTGAACTCAACGGATTTTTGAACTGACTAGTGTTCCGCGAGTCGCGCAGACATTGACTTGGAATGCCGAGGACATTGGGACGCTACGACGGCGCGACTCTCGTCACTGGTAATCGGGGCCTCGCGGTGACCCAAACGAGACCGAATGTCATCACCGTCACCGAGACGACTCGACCCCGGATCACGTGAACTCCGAATACAACACTCCACTGACTGAGCCACCGGGACCCTCACAATCACCTCAGGACCCAGCATTCCAGTCTGAGCCACCCGTACCCTCACACATCACCTCAGGACCCAGCAATCCAGTGATACTCTGTCCATCGTCTGGAAAGGATTGAACAACTGCGCCTGCTCGAATCAGCCCGAGTCGGTTGCGGCGGGTTTCTATATTGCCTTTGCGTTATGTAAGATGCGCTTTCAGTCAGAATCATACTCCCGTGTCCACCAGGGCATATTCCACCACGGAAAAAATACCCGTGGTTTTAACTAGTTACTGCACCAAAGAGCACAATCGCGAAGGTAAAATATGTATTATTAACGCATTAGCCGGAGCTCGATGACTCGACGCAGGCTGGTGATAGCAGTCGCGTTCACACGACACACAAGCATAATAGCTGCGCAGTATCTGATATTTGCCGTGCACTACACCCACCCCGTGCATGTTCACCGACAGGCCGGCCGACGGACCCGGCGGTAACCTGAGGTGCAGTGCCAGTGTCGTGCAGTACCAGTAGTTAAGTGCAGTGCAGTGCAGTTAACAGTACCGCCGCAGCTGGAAACGTATGACTAGCCAAAATGCGGATTATCACCACAACGAAAGCTTACTAGGTGCTTTGGTTAACTAGCCTATACAGTAAGTACATTGGGTATAACTCTTCACACACCTTCACATAACCCGTCACACGTTGCATAGTAGAGTACCAGCTGTGCAAACTTGGACACTGTTATCGTAAAACAGGCAACAGCAATGGTCTGATGTGCGTTCACTGTAAGCAACGAACACCATCGAACATGACAATCAGACATTGGGTGAGCTCGCCAATACGATGACGTCACACATGCGTCTTGCTTAGCTGTCATGTAGGTGACAACACTAGCAGGCAAGCACGATCGCAGAAGCTGCTCCTGTTCATATTACATTCAGTCCAAAGTCCTGGGCTGTCTTTAGTTACTACGTGCTGTGTTAATGCATCCAGAGTGGTTTTAATAATATAGGAATAGGTAAAAATCGTTTGGGGTTACGAAACAAATTGAAAGACACACGAAGACCCACCACCATTGCACAACTACGACTTTTTAAATATAAAATAATGTTATCATTCGTAAAGTCGAATGTTACGCATTACCCACTCCTCTTCGTGTAATCCCTAGTAAGCACTGACGTTCTTTAATTGAAAATAAAAGAGCTGCTCTCGATCTAATTGTACGTTCTCCCATCACCAGCCCAATTGGAATGTAACAGTCTTCTCCGAAAAATATACGCACGCATGTCATGATCGCTGCATTGCATTACACAAACAGAAACCATCCGATCCCTGGCTGATAAATCCGCACTTCGAAGTACAGGATGCCGTGCTGAGCACACAGATGAAGCACACACGGGGTCAATATCACACGAACGGCGACAATATCACACACACGTACTGCACACGAGTGACGTCACGGCTGAGCAGGTGGCATGACAATACACAGGATTCAGCCGATGTCAGGCCGCCACGGGCACAGGAGTCCCTGAGGGACCCGCCGAGCCTCAATATGAGCAGATTGTCGACATCACAGGGCCGTTAAGGTTGAAATCGATCAGTCAGCCTTACGTGCGTGACACTGACAAGGGTTTCCAAGGTTCAGTCTGGGAGAAATATGATAATTATCTTGTCCATGCTGGAAAGTGGAAACGTTACGCGACATGCGCGTAGTTCTAGATATAACGAGGAAAGAAAAGTCTCGCCTAAGGTAATGGGCGTGGAAAATATGTCATCAATTCATTTCATTTAAAACATTCATTTTACGTATAGCATATGTTCCCAACGAGGAAGAACCACTAAGGCCGCAAGGCTCAAATTCTCAACTGGTATTTTGGCAGAGTCAGTTTGATTGTAGATTGTCACACCTAATGTGAGCTTCCCAAAGCATTGTTGAACTTTGAAAACTTCATTTACTTTCTCGGCTTCTAGATTTGGCAACTCATGTTTGTCATTTCTATTTGCCAAGAAGTTACATATACTTGACGATTGTGCGCCATACGCCCACACAGGACATATACATAAGCTATAAACATTAAGCAATGAACATTGCAGATGGCTCTATCGCGGCATACGTTCACTACAGTTTTACAAGTTTTGATGTTTCGGTAAGAGATGCAGTTTCTCTAGGGAAGACGGATAGTTGGTAGAACTTTGGGTCGTGGGCGACTGCGGAGCAAAGTAAGCAAATCCCACCTATGACTGCGGACGTGCCTCATTTGACTTCACACTTCACCAGAGCTCTGATCCCACAAACACACCGATACATGCGCACTGCACAGGCAAACACAGAAAAATGACGTGACGTCACACATAAATAACATCGACGCGTGTGGATTGGACAAATATCATTCACGTCTTCTCGGTAAATTCAGTCTGCATCTTCATATTTAGTCAGAATATTGTGAGTGGATGTTTTCCTATGTCAGGTCCCGTGTTAAACAGAGCATGTTGCGCGATAGGCAGTGAACGAAAAAATCCAGTGTCCGAAGATACCCAAGCGCTGTGCGCCTGGGTCACTGACGTTACCCCTACACCAGCTGCTGCCACCAGTCGCAGGCCACCCTACATCAGTCAAATAGAGAGCGCCCAAACGACTGGATCCAGCGACCAGAGAGCCAGACTGTGGGAGGGTTGGAACTTGTCACCCAGCCTACTGCGCTGCAGAGACGAGACATACCAGCGCATCGGAAAATCACGGTCAAACCGCAGCTAAAAACGAAAATACTCAGCATGATAGCTGCCCAAAATACATCACAAAAATAAAACAAACGAAAGAATAAATATTAAAAACGCAAGAGTAAAAAAAGAACGTGTAAAAACGATAGGAACAGCAACAGATATTTAACATGTCATCGCAGGTACACGGCAGAATGATTCGCACATATTCACTCCACACATATCAGTCATACTCAGGGCGTGTTTAGCCTGAAAGTTTGCTGGAATGCATAGAAAACCCGGACGTCGCCAGAAGTGGAGGGATCATAGCAGCGCCGTCTCAGTACTCGGTACTTGATTAGCCACCTCCCACCGTTACTTGGTACTTGGCTACCCACCTCTCACCATCTGCGCTGTGCTTAGCGCGGCCTCACTCATACAGACTTTGAAAGCTTGAAACACACGAGCTTGCGAGCAGCCGGTGAAGCTAGCGTTGGGCCGAGCCGCCAAGCTCCGCGGCCAGCGGGATCACAGGACGTATGAGCTGGAGCCAGTGACTCGGAGTCACCACGACTCCCGGGATCTGGGAATGACTCGGAATCGCCCCGCTGGGAGCGCGACAGACCGGACCTCGAACACACGGCCGGAACTCGGCTATCCGCCACTATCTCAGTGCCGCCGAGACAGAGGCCTTCAGACGGATCTGCCCAGCATGGATAGTCAGCAGAGGGTCAGGTCAGCAGGCAGGTCAACATCGCGAAAGGTTAACAGACCAGCAGCGCAGGATATTATCAGTCAGAAGACCCACCGAGCACGGATCACCTCATCAGCATCAGATCAGCTCAGCAGACTGATAGATCAGGTCTGACCGTTGGTCACAAAGACCCGCTGATCGTCAGATGACCTCGTCAGCAGGTCTGACCATCATCAGCAGGCCTGATCGGTGGTCACAAACACCCGCTGATCGTCAGATGACCTGGTCAGCAGGCTCGGCCGGCGGTCACAAAGACCCGCTGGTCGTCAGATGACCTGGTCAGCAGGCCTGACCGGTGGTCACGAGGGCCCGCTGATCGTCAGATGACCTGGTCAGCAGGCTCGGCCGGCGGTCACGAGGGGCCGCTGATCATCACGTCGGCCCAGCGCTGCGTGTCGTAGGCGGGCCCATCTCCGCCCAGGTCGGCAGGCAGGATGCGGCGGCACACGTGCTGGTACAGCGCCGACATGTTGTTGCCGTGGGTGTAGATCTGAGGACGGCGGGGACGTCAGGAGTCCGTCAGAGGGCGGCAGTCGGCGGCAGTCGGCGGCGCCACACCCTGCCGCCGCCCAGCAAACATGCACAATGTCTCTCCTTCACAGGTCACACGCTGCCCGCTGGACAATATAACGGCATAGTCGACAATAAGCAATACCATTTTACAACGGGGCTAGACAAAACTTCTCGTCTTGCTGTCAAAATACAAAGTAATTCCATCACGTGTGTAGTAAAGCCACCTTTCAGTCTTCGTAACCAACTAAACTAAGATATTTACGAAGTCGTGTACATCTTTTCCAAGGTACCAGAAAGTACATCGTGTACATCTTTTCCAGGTCACCAGAGAGTTCCAAGGCATCAGGGGAGTACTGACTCTGACCGAGCGTCTTACCTTGTCCTTGACCTTGTCCTTGAGGAAGGGCCGGACGACGGAGAGCATGGCCTCGACGTACCACGGCTGGCTGATGAAGTGTACACCGCCGAACCGGGCCGGGTAGCAGTCCTGCCGGCCAGCGGGGTACAGCGAGTTACACACAGCTCAGTGAGGACAGACACCGCCGAACCGGGCCGGGTAGCAGTCCTACCGGACACAGCGGGGACAGAGTTACACACAGCTCAGTGAGGCTAGACACCGCCGAACCGGGCCGGGTAGCAGTCCTGCCGG
>JARBER010159364.1:0-10417 GCA_030265075.1 Balanus glandula
TCATATATATCATATATAATTTAAATCGTGTCTTTTTGGGAATGATAGGTCTAATTACGCTAAACGTGCGTGAGCTAAGAATTCAAGAAACCTCGCCTGCCCAACCGAGCTAAAAAAAAAAACACACAAAACGAGCACATCATTAGAGGCCGGGCGAAATGGGATTATTAGCGCGGTAAAGATATCTCCAAACATAAATATTTTAAAATATTGCGAGACTGAATTATCAGAGACATACCATGCATGATGGATGGCTATAATACGCATTGCTGCCACAGTAACACAAGGTGAAAAACGTAGCCTCTGCGTATATAATGATGATTTAACTTTGATGAACGGGATTATGAACAGCAACCGAGGCGATATCATAGCCATAAGCAATACCATACAAGAGATTCATGCACAGCCTTTACCGCAACTATATTTAAGACTGCCATGAGCGATACAAAAGTACAGCCGGATAGTGGGGCGAAGTGAGACACAAATATTAACCCAACCTAGCTGACTGGCTGAATGAATGAGCAGAGCAAAACTACTTACATGTGCTGGAATTCATCATCAGGAATTCACCATCCTTTCCATAAGATCATAATTGTAGTTTTCCCTCACTTATAAAACTAGATTTGGTTGAAACTTTTGTCTCACTTTACTCCACTTTTCGGCGCGTATGTTCTGTTCAGAGCACTATGAAGCTGTCGCTCGAAACTGACCCTGCATCAGGGAGTGTGACGCGGACTCAGCTCAGTTTGACTCGGACTCAGTTTGACTCGGGCCCAGCTTGACTCGGACTCACCTCCTTGCCGTCGCCGGCGCGGGGCAGGAACGGCCGGCCGAACGGGCCGCTCCAGGGAGCGAACAGGCTGACCAGGTTCCGGCGCAGGTCCCGCTTCAGAAGCGTCACGCGCAGGTCCACTGAGGGAACAGCGGATACAGGGTGTCACGTCACGGAGGTCGCCCATTTGACTGTGCCGATAATTGGCAGTCATTGGTATATTTTCTAGTTTGAGGACGTCAAACAAGGTAAATGAAGCGCATGTTGTACAGTGGACTTCGGAAGTATAGTATCTAAAAAATGTTGTTCTCTGCGAAATTTGACAAACGTATTGAGATGAGACCAACAACTACAAGAAGAATAACGCGTCTACTTCAAAATAAGATAAGCAGCACGCTTTTGTTTAGCTTTACAATATTACTAGAAGGATGAAAAGTTTACGAATCTGTCGGGGGAGGGGCTTATTGGGCCCCCTTCTGATCTCGGCTTCCTTTAAAGCTAGAATCATGCAAATTAGTAGGTAGGTAGGTAGGCAGGGACCATGAGGAACTACATTTTGTACAATTGTGTCTAAAATATTTACTCGAGTTCAAATCTGAAAAAAGTTACCATTGCAAATTTCAATAGCTGTCAATCGCTTATTCTGTTTGTTTCTAGCTAGCATAATGTGTCAGATATATGGAATTATCAGGAGCAAAGTCATAGCACAGAAAAAAAACTGGAAACGGTTGAACTTTGATGACCTCCAGTGACCTGAATTCTGACCTGACCTAAAAAAGAAGACTGAACTACTTTCGGTGAAACTTGTATCAGGCTATCTAACGTCATTTTCCGTTTGTCGCTATGTAATATAATTTTCGAGATCTCTGGGGGGGGGGGGGCGGAAATCAGCCTCCTGCAGTTCGTGCTCAGTGCAAACCCCTGCAGAGCACGGGCTAATATGTGCTTGAAAGCGTTTTTTTTTTACCCAATACTCCTTTTATGGAACAGATGCAAGTCAATGTATTAGATATATCACTTCGCATTTGCTTGCATTCCTATTCTGTCCATGCATTCCGCTGACGCTAAGCTATGCGAGAGGAGGGATTTCGTTCATAGCATATGCCTACTGTATACAAGATCGGTCTGATTATGATGGAGTGGACAGTATTGGGCTTTATATGCATGATCCAATGGATCCATGTCCCCATGTTACATATATCAACGCAGAGATTGTTATCCAAAACACCAAAAGATCCCCATTTCATTATCTGACGGTTGTCTGTTTGTATTGTTCACAGTTCACTACAATTTGTTCTCTGACATTATTTCTCACAGACCTTTCAAAGACCACAAAGAGTCGTTCTGTTCCAAGAATTCTCTTCAAAATGACTGTATAAACAATTTAAGATTGAAATATTTGTATGGGCAGCAAGCAACTTCAAGCAGCAATTTGATTTTGCTATGGTATGGAATTCGGACATGTCCGTTGTCCTTACGCTGCACGGAAATCTGTAGGATAAGAGACAAACTCCACACATAATACCAAATGGTAGGAGTTGCATCGGCATGTATGTTTTAATCATTCATACTATCAATGAGAGAGTAAAGAGATTCCCATTGTTCAGCTCTGGTTGCAGCGTTTGCCTCCGGCTGTGGTCGCCACCGTCCAGCTTTCCCGAGCCCGCTGTTCAGCCGCTGACACCGTGACACCACCGTCCCACTCCCCGTCATAGAGACCACCGTCCCTCTCCCGTCATAGAGACCGCCGTCCAACTCCCCGTCATAGAGACCACCGTCCCGCTCCCCGTCATAGAGACCACCGTCCCGCTCCCCGTCATAGAAACCACCGTCCCGCTCCCGTCATAGAGACCACCGTCCCGCTCCCGTCATAGAGACCATCGTCCCACTCCCCGTCATAGAGACCGCCGTCCGGCTCCCCGCGTCACGGCTCTACTGGTCGTCCCGCTCCCCGCGTCACGGCTCTACTGGTCGTCCCGCTCCCCGCATCACGGCTCTACTGATCGTCCCGCTCCCCGCGTCACGGCTCTACTGGTCGTCCCGCTCCCCGCATCACGGCTCTACTGGTCGTCCCGCTCCCCGCGTCACGGCTCTGCTGGTCGTCCCGCTCCCCGCGTCACGGCTCTACTGGTCGTCCCGCTCCCCGCGTCACGGCTCTACTGGTCGTCCCGCTCCTCGCGTCACGGCTCTACTGAGCGGTGTCGTCGGGATCGATCCCTTTCACGGGCCGACACCGTCCGCGGCGGGCGGCCGGTACCGGAAATGCGCCGTTTCCGGTGCCGCCCGGACGCCCGGCTCTCCCGCTGTAGGAGCACCCGGCGGCGCCAGTCATACCCGTCTCTTGCAACTGAGCCTGGCGAAATCGCAGCTGGGCCCGCTCTGAGATGGTCGCTCTGAGTGGTCCGCTCTGAGATGGTCGTTCTGATGGGCCCGCTCTGAGATAGCCGCTCTGAGATGGTCGGTCAGAGGGGCCCGCTCTGAGGGGCCCGCTAGAGTGGAGACTCGCCGGACGATGGGTGAAGTTCTTCTCTGGCGGCGACTATCGATCGTCGGCCAACAGTTTGAGCCCATCTCGACCGTTCAAGGAGCTCCCAAGAGAACTTAAAGATAATCGGTCTTTGACGTGCAGCTGAAATGTGGCGGCTTTTGTGGATTTATATTCGGCACGTGCGTTTCCAAGGTGTTCTTAATGCTTATTGTCTGAGGTTCAGTTTTACTTATGTACTTATCAGATTGCTCTAAGGAACCTGTTACTGTGTTACTGTAGCCGAATCCCGCCAAATGAACGTATCGATACCGATACAAAGGCAGAGAGAGTGGGCGATCGTCAGTTTGTATTAACGACTGAATCAGTATGCGCGTAAGCTATGGAAATCACTCTAATCCGCGGGGTTCGCACCTACGTTCTAACTACGCATCAAAGCTGACCTGCATCGGCAAATATTTGCGTTCCTATGCCTTTCAGTGTTAGGCATTTGGTGGTCGGCATAAATAGCTCAACATCGCTGAGCAAAGCAATGTTTAACGGATTTTCTAGTTTCGTTTTTGTTATTCATCCGCTATTCCAGTCTCATCCGCCAGCCTGACCGGCACTCTGGACTGACACCTATCGCGATGTAAGATATGCAGATTTCATCAGCGGTTGGTCGGCAGATACGCGTCGCCTTCTGTCCAGGAATATAAAAGTGCATTAAGATGCATTAGTCGTGGTCCCTTAAATTACTTGCATAGTTGAGCCGACATATCTAATTCAAAGGTGGTCGTGCGGTAATAAAGGGAACAACAGACGGCACAGTTTTCGCTCAAACAAAGTCGAAAAATAACGCCGAAAATCCGTTCTTCGTTACTAACTGAAGAAGTAGCTTGAAATGCTTCCTCCGTGTTTATATTCAGTAGAAATGCAATTTTGACTTAATTGAATTCAAATCATACTTGTTCGCTTCAGTTTCATCCAAACTGAACCATAAAAACGTCCCGCCGCGGAGAAAGATAAATTATCACGTGGGGACTCCAAGCAAATTTCCGGATTCAAGGTCCCTTACTCTACTTAAGTACTGTTATCGTACATGAAAGGCTCTCAGTCCTGCGAGTCGGGCGCTGTTCCAGGACGGAGATGTTGATTGATCTTATGTCAGCGTACTGCCTGCTGCCCTCAATTCCAACCTCTCCTCCGGCTGTCCTTCCAGCAGTAGCTCCTTATCGCTATTGTAGCTGCTGACATCAGGGGTTCTTGTGGTGATAATGTGCGTCATTGATCAATTACACAGGCTGGTCGGCTGCCGCACGGTGTGTTTGAAAGATGGTTATTGTAGACATGCGACAGTGTCACAGGTTTCGATGGTGTACAATGTTCATCCAGGATCTGCTGATTGGCTGAATTTTCGAAACATGATATACGTCAGGAGTGGGGAGTACACTATACATATGGGACACTCTATGGAAAGATTCGGCACGCTATTGCGAGGTGTTCTATTCGTCTTTACGCAAAAACGAGTCACTTAGACGTCACTCGGCTGCGCAGATTGGTATCAATTATTGATCTAGAAGGTTATATAACTTCCAAAGATTTATCTGCTAGGTTAGAAAACATCCCAACAATTATCTTTAGGCAATACAACTTTCAAAATCTCAATTATTTAGTCCCATGCTCTCGGAATAATTTTAAATGAGAATACCACCAAATTATTATTTTTTGTAAGACTTTGTGGCTATGCGATTCGCGAATGTATTGACCATTTTTTATCTGGTTTTATTATATCTAGCCAGACGCCGAAGCCACAGAGCGGCGCCATCTCGGCTGGTTAGCGACTATAAATATCGATGGCACATCAGTTGACGTTGAGCTGTTAGGAACGACGCACGTCGCACGCCGCTGGCGGGTTCACCCGAACTGCGATAAGCGAGGCGTTCAGGCGGCCAGCTGCGTGCTATTTGCGATTCAGCTATTTCGACAGTATGATTTTGTCAAACCATACGCCGTAGTTCCCCGTAAGTGCATCATTCTGAGCTCCCAATTTACGAAATGTCGTACTCACGCATTCACGACACTTTGCAAGATGGTGCCGTCTCGCATCTCCGTCAACCAGGAGACGACACCGGACGGACGGAGCGACTATGATTGCGCCGGGAGACGACACCGGACGGACGGAGCGACTATGATTGCGCCGGGAGACGACACCGGACGGACGGAGCGACTCTGACTGCGCCCGAACACGACACCGGACAGACAGACTCCGGGTGCTGTCTGCGCCCGGAGACGACAACGGGCCTGGGTTTCATAAGACTCTGTCTTTGCGGATAAGGGCGACTTGGCATGGCAATCATACGCTCGCTCGACGGACATGTTTTTTTAGGCGTTGGTAAGAGCTGGCTGTGTTCTTTCTGCGGAAGCGGCACACAAAGGCCACGGCAAACACCGGATGGCGGACACCGGAAGCCAGACACCGGGACGGCGCCGGTGGAGGACGATCATGCCAGACAAGAGGCGGCGCTGCGTACCGGCGGTGTTTAAGGCACGACAACCAGTGCAGGGACGGCCGCGGCGCCGCACGACAGGGCGTTATTTGTGGACACAGGGTCGACGCCAGCGGCCGGAGATTGCAGCAGAACGTACCCAGCACGAACAGACGCCGCGAGACCTGACCGAGGCAGCCGGAGTCTGAGAAAGCGAGCCATATATTTACTCCGTCATTCCTTTTTATTGGAGCTAGAGCTGCCAAGCCCAGACGCGGGAAACACATCTGAGTAGAAAACAGCGATGATTGAACGGTTTGTGGTTCGCACAATGGTCCAGATGTGAAATTGCTGGTCAGCAGCTCCGTGCGTGAAACTTCCGCCCCGGGCGACACCGGCCCGCATCCCTCCTCCTCTGCGTGACTTCGCCGTCTTGCGACATCAGCTTGACGGGTATATGCTGCTGACCGGAGCATCATTACTGCCTGTGGCTTCTCAGCCTGCCGTTTTGCTGAGCCTGCTCGACGAAGATTGGCATCGGGTGCCACGTCACGGGCTGAGCGTCGTGAATGCCGTGTTGCATTCCTTTCCGACGTGGTGTCTGCCACGGCCCATGGAGTCCCATCCGCGGAAACGGCGCAGCGCTCTCGTCGGTCGCAAATCTCTCAACGCACAAGTGCAGGAGGAGTGTAAGCACTAGAGTAGGTTGTCAGTTGTGAACACTTAGTTTTCAACTAAGGAGCCACATTTTGTGTATGTGTTAAAAAAACATGTAAAAAAATAAAAAAATAATTATTAACTCATCAGTAGTAAAAATATATTTGAGAAATAACAGTTGTATCGTTTTTTGTTCTCTTCACTCAATTCCTGGTGGCTTCTAAACACTTAGGCACCTATATAGGATTTCCCAAAATCCTGCCAGTGACCGAGAAGGAATGGAGTGGGCTTATCGACACGGCCTTGATCAGAGCCATGGAGTTGATTTTTATATAATTAAAAGGCTTTCACACCGCATGCAGACTCCGCATTCCCGCGTCGACCCAACGCAAGCCTTTGCGCCAAAACATAAGCGTTGGCAGCATTACGCATATCATATAAAATATTTCAAACCAGTCATATGTGGCGCACAAGCGGCATTAGAGAATAATAGAGCATAATGATTAATTTATAGAGATTAATAGAGATTAATAGAGATTAATAGAGATTAATAGAGATTAATAGAGATTAATATATTAACTAATTAAGAATGAGAATTAAGAATAATAGGCTTAATAATAGAGCATCCGGCGCATGGACGAGCAAACAGGGCATATCTTACGGGAATCAGCATTAATTCAATTCTGAGCTGCTTTCATGTCGTCACGAAAATACATAAATAATTTTACAAATAAATACGAAAAGATAACGTGAAGGTTTTTGAGGAAATGCGGTCTAAGATGTGTGTTAGAAGTATATCGAACAATAGAAAGAAATCACGTTGAGGTGTAGTAGTGCACTGCCCGTCCTTATCGTCAAACACAAAAGTAAAAATCTGAAATGTCAACTCAACATCATAATCCGCAAATACAATTCCAAAAAAGACATAGATCTAGATGGTGGTGGACGGTAGTATTGAAAAGTTAAGGCAATGCCACTTGTTATTTGAGGGTCTCCCGCGCCGACCCACGCAGTCAGAAACAAAATGACCTCTAACCAGCAAGCAGACTCGAACCAGAATCCATGGATCCCACGCCCAACGCTCAACCCACTGGACCACCCGCATCGCCTCTAAAAGAACAGCCTACCACTAGCAATTTCACATAATGCGTTCAACAATGCATAATAAAGTGATAACCAATTACAACATAAAAAATGTTTTCCAGAACACCCGAGCAGCCAACCAATTTAGATCTGGAACGAAATGGGCGCAACCACGGACCGACGAGATGCCAGCGCCAAACTGGAAGGTGTAGACTGTCCCGCAGCACAGCCACGCGCTGCGGTACAGTCTACGGACTGACCAAGATAGCGTCATCGGTAAACACATTGGTGAACGACGGTGGTGGCGCGTTCATCGTCATTTCAGCGGAGTGCGCAGGCATCGCCGACCGTCACCATCTCCACTCTCCTGAGAAACGGTTGTTCAGCTCAGCACTCACGTGGGAAGCTCGTGATGAGCTTGCGGATGAAGTTGCAGAAGAACAGCTTGATCTGATGGACAGCGGTGTCGCTCGTCTTGTCACTCTCCGCTTCCAGGTAGAGACGAGCACCGTCTATGTATTCCAGGAACGTCGGGTAGAGCGTCTGCGAGTCCGTGTCGATGATAGATGGACTGCAAACAGGGGTCAGACAAGGTCAGGTCGCGTCGTTTCGGCTGGGTTGGCTCGGTGGGACACGGCTGGGTCGTGTCACGAACATATCCATGTCAACGGAAAGCAAGATCCGGTGGCATAATTCATTGAGCTATTCTAGTCTCCGAAGGCGCAATCTGGGCGTCCTCAAACCCATAGAGGGTGCCCCTGAACTCATAGGGGTGTCCAAAAAAACAGAGAGGAATTCAACTATAACAAATCTGTTAAAATAGGGGTGCTCTCAAAATACAGCGGACAAACTCCATTGAGTTTTCCGATTTGGGTATAAGCAGGGGAGAAAATGTAATTGATAACCCTCCCCTGGAATATTTTTTAGATCCGCCACTTACCCTTGGCGCGCTCATTTTAGTTGTATTGGCGTATTGCTGAGGTTCAAAAGCAGATCAGCAGACATGGAATGCCGAGACAAATCAAAGATATTTAATTTCCGAAGTGTGTTTAAATAATTACTGCGTAATGCACAATATCACACGTCATGGTCAATTAATCGGGTTATGTTAAACCGGGTAAAATGCACAAATTGTAGTAAACAATTATATTTCAGGCAAAAATAATGTTGACAAATATGTATCAACCAGCTCTACACGGTACAGGTTGTTCACAGGGTACACAGGATAATCCGGTAAATTTGATGTTTTTTGTTCTGCTTTTATTTCATAACTAATTGGAATACTCGCGATATGTTAAGTTTATATGTCCCTTATTTTAGGTAAGGTTAGGTCAGGATCTTCAGGCGCGAGTTTGGTGGTTTAGAGCTGAGAGATTGAAGTTTTGCCTAACCAGGATGAGCACAGCAAGCTTTCTAGCTGTATCCGGTCGCCGGCAATCGTCAAAAAACTTCAGAAAAACGTGCTGGATGACAGGACTTTTCATGGGGATTTAGTAGCCCAGGAAATAAACGTCTGAGTCACCACAATAACGCCGGCCGTGAAAAAGGGTCTCCGCTACTCTTCGTACGACAGGAGAGAGACAACTTCTGATCGAATCGGCTCAGGACAACCACTTAAATAAAGGCCCGAAAAGGGTCGAAACCTTGTCAAGTTCAAGAGACGAGCTCCGGACCACCTGTTTGGCCCAAACTCGCCTGACTGCAATATCATTAACTTTTACGCACCTGGCGCAGTTAAGTACGACACAAGCGTGGCGTGGTGTGGCGTGGCGTGGCGTGGCGTGGCGTGGCGTGCGTGTGCGTGTGCGTGTGCGTGTGCGTGTGCGTGTGCGTGTGCGTGTGCGTGTGCGTGTGCGTGTGCGTGTGCGTGTGTGTGTGTGTGTGTGTGTGTGTGACGCTTAGATGAATTACAAGCCCAGTATCCTGATTAAGTGCCTCCGGGAGTGTCTCTCCCAGCAAAAAAAAACATTGCATTATTGCATACAAGCCTTCCATTTCTTGGCTGTAATCGAGCAACTTTTTCGAATTATGTAAGCGAATTTTCCTCAGACCAGCGTAACTTAAGTGTTTTGCCCGATTCCTCGTCCGCAACTTAGGACACCAGCTAGGAAATAACGAAATGTAAATATTACCTTGATCTTTTTCTCAACAATTATGACTAAGTTGGCAGTATGACAGTTACTGCATAATCTAGGAACTATGCGAGCGCAGAATACCTCATTTTGGGATAAACAGAAATTCGTAGTGAATGCAATCTTACGTCCAAAACAAACAAGTTATGCTGGGCAAAACATCAAACGGGTCCAAATTAATCGGGCCAAATGTCACATGCAACAATGTAACAACTAACATCACTATTGTTTGTGCATCAATATTTTTTCGCATGGATTTTTGCGAACTTTAGTAATATTTGATTTAGATGAAACTACCCATTGTTCGACAAATGATGGTATGGCCGGAGGCAGGCACGGGCCGATTCCGGGTCAGCCAGGCGTGAACAATACAGAACGTGCCGAGACACCGTCTGTGACTGAGCAGCTATATAAAACATGTCTGGCTTTGACGAACAACGTTTACAAATCGTCAATGGCAGGAGCGAAGCAGAAACAGTTTTCTGCGTCATCAAATTTTGGAAGCCAATCAGCGGCTGCACCAGCCTGGATGCTTTTGGAAAATTAGAAAATAAACAGAAAATAAATTACTTAAAAACGGTTGAGTTTTGAGGAAAATTGCCTTAGTACTTTATAAATCTCAAGATCGTCAGCAGATAAAGGCGATCTCAACTCAAAGCTAGTAAAAAGGAAAATAATTCCCTTTTGAATCAATAAATATACTTCAAGACACTAGGTACAGGGTGATTCATAAAAAAGTGTCCGAAAATAAAAAGCTATATTTTCCTGGAGGTCTAATGAATTCGACTACAAATTGGTATACGGGTAAAACGTTTCATGA
>JARBER010159375.1:0-10416 GCA_030265075.1 Balanus glandula
GTACAAGACAAAGAAAACAAAGTTTGAATAATCTATTCCGCTTTCTCAAACATGTGTAGTCAGGAATCTCATCATCTTATACAAGAAAACTTCAAATCAGAAGCATAGAAATGGTAGGTAGCACTACTAAAAATGGTAACTGAGCGGGAGAGATAATTATGGTGCATTTGTTTCAAACAAATATAAATATTGCCAATATTGATATATACAGATCCCCCTTTATCCCGGTATGCCCGTGAAACTACAACACACGCGGAGCAGTGATCACATATGGGCCGCGAGGAGGCCTCTGCAACACGCGGCTGAAAACCGCCACGCCGGCTGTCTTCACAGCCTGAACTTGTCTCGCGGTGTGCCTGCTAAGCTGCAACACACGCGGATCAGTGATCGCTGAAGGGCCACCGGGAGGCCTCTCTACCCACACCAAGCAACTGACACCGCAAAGCAGGCTAGCTTCGCAGACCGAACCTCGCCCCTATCCGAAGTCTTGTCCCGGAGCCTAGACCGATGAGGTAAGCAAACGCGTAAGTACAAAAAACTGAACGGTGTTTTCCACAAATACATGCAATCTCATCCCAACACAGTCCTGATTTGTATTACCTGACCTGATATAAAATAGCCCATCTCTTTTTAGCTCTCTGTTGTGAAAGTCCCCGGTATATTTACTCTGTGAAATTGCATGTGTGTGGTTTTCCTATTCATAGAAAATGTTACCACCAGATTTAGTTAGGATGAACCGGTTTTGTGCGGCGTAGGATGTCACTAGTTAGGTCCAGCCGCTTTTCTCGCGAGGCTATCAACGTAAGTAAAGGCCGCTAAAAAAGATATACAGACGTTGCCGATGCCTATTATGCCCGGAATGTAGCAAAAGTGATCATGGACATCAAACATTTTTTCACGAAAAAGGTTTCTACCACTCCGGGCACTCAGCATATCTATAACTAATTTAACACCTTGCGCTATTTTATGTCGTGCGTGATAAATCAAACTTATATATTTGGGTTTGGTCTTACCACCAGGCCCCAGAGCGAGAACAGGGGAGTGGGCAGCGGGAACAAGATGTTTATGCTACCAAGCTGTATGGCATGACATCTTCCCAAAATCGTCACATATCTTCAGTCATGTTATCATTATTTCCAACATTAACCGAAACGAAACATTAGCCGAAACATGAAAATATTATGCCATAAAACCTTTAATTCCGTTATTTTTGCAAGGTTTATGTGCAAATTTATCATTTTAACATCAGGAAACCTTTAAACATGGGAAAAGTTGATAGGGCAAAATACAAACTTGATGGGGCTAATCTGAACGTTTATGATCTACCTTTCTAGAAAAATATCCTTAATATTTAATAGTGGTAGCAAGGGGGCAAAACCAAGGCTTTTATTTTTTTAGCGAATACAGCTGTCATGTTCATCAACCAATTTCACCCTAACTTATATACAGGCTATTCATTAATAAATGGGAAAAGTAGATGGCCACAAGATAGCTATATTTGTTGCTTACATTCTCAAACTGCACAGTATATATTTTTTAATGTTGGACATTTACGATTATACCATCCTGATCATCGTGTACCACGCTTGTTTCCTACATGAGTTCCCCGAGGTAATTGCCTTTTTTGTCACGCAAAGCTCTGCGCGACGCCATGTGTGTCGAGCCATTTTTTGCGGAGCTGCTCTTCGCTTATCCCAGTGGCGTCTCGCGAACCCCTGACAATTATTTCCACAGCTTAGAGGGTCAGCGGCTCTTTTTCCAGCACATGGTCCAGCTATCTCTTTAGAAGCCAGCCGTACTGCTTTTGCCAAACGCTTTCCACATATTGATCGAGAAGCTTACGACTACGGGAGTAATGCGGACCTGCGTGACTTTAGGGGCAGTCCGACGTCTGATTGAGAAGTGGCAGAAGCCAAGTCTTTTTTCAGGGATAATTAAAAAGAACATGTTCCAAGGGCTTGTCCAGACTCAGATTAAGATTCAGATTGTATTCGCATGAGGTCCACGGCAGGGTGGCTTTTCACACACCAGTATGTCCATTGTCCAGCGCAACCTGTCACGTGTCTTGAATTGTGATAAACGTCCTTAGATCGAAACTCGGCGATTGAATCATCTTCCGCGGTAGTGCCCATCACTTGCCCACGTGCAGCCCTGGTATGCCATGCGTGGAATTTTCCTTCTGGTCGCAAGCTCTGAACCAAGCTCTGAACCATGTGGTGGAAACGGAGCCGCAGTCACCCCAAGAAACGAAAATGTTTTGGAAGGATTCGCCGCTGGGATGAGCAAAGAGCAGCTCTGCTAAAAAAACGTCCGACACACATGGCGTCGCGTGGAGCATTGCGTGGCTGAAAAAGGCAGCTACTTCAGAGGAGAGACAAATGGCACACGATGATCGGAATGATATTATCGCAAATGTCTAATATTTTTTGAAAACATACTAAGCAGCTTTTCAAGTGAAGAAAATATATATTTCTGGTCGCCATATACTTTTTCCAAATATTAATGAGCATCTCGTAGATATGCTCATTAGACCCCGTAAATATGCTCATTAATACTATTGAATTGGAGATTGTTATAACACGGCGATTTTGAAATTTAAAAATAATAGACAACTCAATGTTAGGGTGAATTTAATACGTTTTAATCCGTTTTTTTATATAAATTAGCTCATATATCATCGTGACATCAGTCATAACAGCTATAAAACATATTTGTATCCATAGGCGGTGTCAGGTTAGTGAAAAAGGAGATCGAAAAGAATAAGCATAACCCTCTTTTTTAGTCCCTGGAGCTGCCTATGAAAAAAAGATAGATTTCAGCATGAACTATCATCTTAGATTCAATTCAATGTGCTCAAGCACTATCATTTCTAAAAAAAAAATGATACGGACGGTTTTGTTCACCCAAAGCAATGTATATGATTTGACCTCGCAAAAACCATGCCATGGATCTGCCCTTGCTTGAAAAAAAGAAAATTTCATAAAATCCGTGCACCCGGGTCAAGTTCTATCGGTGGCAGGAGTGAAGTAGTATATCCGGGTCAGGTCCTATGGGTGGCAGGTGTGGGGGTGGTGAACCCGGCACCAGGGCTAACGAGACTGGCTCGAACTTAACACCCTCTGCTTAGCACCCATGGCCGGGCTTGTGTTTGCACTGTTTGTGTCGTTTGTGTAGTTTTTCTTAGACATGATTTGGAGTGTAGGATACACTGTAATGACCGTTTGAGCGTTGACAACAGAGAACGCATCAATAACGGTGTCCTCACAGCAGTAAATATCGTACCAGACACAAATGGTACAAGCTTCCTCACGCAATCTTAGATGTCCCGTTTGCAATTCAGCGCACGCAAGCTCGGAAACATTCCCAGGATTCTCGGCGCACATTAAGCCGGTTATGAGCTAATTAGTAGACAACTTGCCACGCTACACGATGTATTTAACCTTAACACAGTATGAATAAGACAAATGGGTGCATCTTAAACGTGACCGCGTTTTATTGCATAGAACGTGGGTATAGTAATGATTAATTAATTGAACATCCATAGTTTGTCAAAGTTTTCATAACCGTGAAGGGGACACAGCACACTGCTAACTTTCGTGTTCTCTGCGTACGGTAAATCCACGGTTGCCCCCGATCATTTGCCAGTTCCCAGTTTACCGGCGCGGCTGTGACGCAGCGACCCAGTGGAGCACGCCTCGCACCGCAGAATGGGTCACCGTGCATCGATCCACGCAAGTGCGAGCGTTACGCCGCCGCCGCCGCCGCCCACCGTCACGTCACGTCACGTCACGTCACGGCACGGCACGTCACGGCACGGCACGGCACGGCACGTCACGTCACGTCACGTCACGGCATGGCACGTCACGTCACGTCACGTCACGGCAGCCGACAGCTTTCGGTGCAATGCAGCACGCAGTACGTAACACACAGGCCACAACACACAGCACGCAGCCTACATCTCACACCAACCGTAACCTAAGCAGACAAGCCTTCCCCGACGCGTCTGTGAGTTGCGTTGCACCACCTGCACGCTGTCCCATCTGTCTGCCCTGTCGCTATCCCGCCTGTCTAGTGTCTACCCTGTCTGTCCCACCTGTCTGCTCCGTCCCTGTCCCGCCTGTCTGTCCCGCCTGTCTGCTCCGTCTGTCCCTCCTGTCTGCTCTGTCTGTCCCGCCTGTCTGCTCCGTCCCTGTCCCGCCTGTCTGCCTCTGTTCCGCCTGTCTGCTCCGTCTGTCCCGCCTTTCTGCTCCGTCTGTCCCGCCTGTCTGCTCCGTCCCTGTCCCACCTCCGGTCGCCACTTACACGGTGCGGTTGAAGAGCGCCTCGGGCGCCGTGTCGTTGAGCGCCGCCGCCGCGTGGAAGCCGACGAAGGCGTTGGTGAGGAGGCCGAGCAGGACGACCATGGCCGGCAGGCAGAGGGAGGAGAGCACGGCGCAGACGAGGCCGGCCGCCACCAGCGCCCGCTCCGTCCCGTCCGCGTACCGGAACTGAACACACACACGCAGGCAGGACAGCGGTGACGTCAGAGGCCAGGGAAGGGAAGCCAGGTTAGAGCGTGTAGCTGGCAGCGAGCAGACCACCAGCACTAACATGTCGAGCGCGAATGTTCAATGATGGAGACAGAAGGAAGCTAAAAACGGTTAAAATAAATTGCGAGCGTCCTAATTTTGTTGACAGGAATACTAATTAGCAATATAAAAAGAGTGTCACTTGGATAAAGGATACTTTAAACTTAAGCTCAAAATATTATAGCAGTGCACTGACAGGCCAAGAGCTCTTTAACCCTCGCCCTACGGGGGTCCTAAAACGACCCCCCGGAGGTTTTCCTTGCATAACTTTTTACTTAATTAGCGCATCCGTCTCACATTTTGGTTAGCTGAGTTGACAATAATCCTACGTTGGCTGACAAAATTTTATTGAAATCGGTTGAATAGTTTTGGAAAAAATGACGTTTTGATGACGTCATGTTTTGCCATTTTCGGCAAAAAATGATAAATGTTTGTAAAATCGTATAACATCAAGTAATCAACCGAAGTGCAAACCATAAACGCTAAAAGAATGGAATTGACAGTCACTACAACATGTCCATCTCAGATTTTACAATTTTTGAATTTTAACCACCAAAATTGAAAAAAATGATTTTTTTAAGCACCCTATAATATCATTTTTTTTTAAATTGTTCAAAAATCCGGAATAAATGTAAGAGAACTACGTAATGACAATTACTACACAAAATTGTAAAGCAATACCTTCATTCTTGACTGAGTGATTGCTATTTATGTACGTAAAAACAGTGACGTCACATTTTTTAATCACCCTTTTTGACTTTTTTGACCAGATACGAACAAATGTATAGCTTTTATGTAATTTTGAGGCAAAATTGATTTAGAAAACAGTATCTGTGTTTCCATTTAACAGGTTCTAAATTTGTATGTTTCTGGCAGTACAAAATCACTTTATTTTATATGTTTTCTACACTTCGGGCCATATATGTGACCCCGAAGCTAACAAATTGACCTAGATCCAAAAATGAGATACCGTTCGATTCCCCTCATAAATGGCAACATATTCTAGTATTCGGCGTCTCTCCATCTCTCTTCATTCGGAAGTTATACTAAGCGCTTTGTGTATGTGCTGTAATGCAACATGCATGGAAAATATCAACATTACTGACGATATCCTTGACCAAGGTCATTTACTGGACCAAACCTAAAAAAACGATACATCACTGGATAGCTGATGCTACGGCGAGTATTTTGACGGAAAAATAATCGTTTTATACTCATAACTTTGGCAGCGGCGAACGGCTGAGTAAAACTGCTATTTTGAGACATCGTCAATTTGAGGTCATTTAGGTGACCTGTAAGGTCACCAATTGACCTGAGACATAAAAATTAGACACCGTTAGATTCGCCTTACTGGAGGCAACACGCTGGTCTTTTCCGCGTTCCTCTACGATGCTTGGTTCAAAAGGTAGCAAGGGGGTCGTTTTAGTAGGTGAGAAATGGCGAAGTGAGAAATTGTTATTCTACCAATCACTTCCGTAGTAGCAGTATGTATATCTTACCAGTTGCCAGTATGCCACTGGAGGAGGTGTATCATTTTTCGGTCCTTTGGAGATCCTGAAAAGACAATGTACGATGATAGGTAACTAAGACAATATTGTATTATTTAAGGTACTCTTGATGTTAAAAGAAAATAGTTCAACTTCAATATCAAGTTTTGAACTCAGATGGTAGTTTGTTCAGCCCATGCCGAGAAACCTCCATGGTCTACCTGCAAGTTGTCTTCCCAGCGAATATATATGAATGTTTGGCAAAGGAATGCGGCGCCGAAAGAGGATTGCGTAATGTAAACGCATGATAACGCGTCCAAAAATTAATAATTTACAAGGTTCTGTCGTAAATTGCCGAAATATATGGCCATTTTTGAAAACATAATACAATTGTAAAACAAAATAAAACAAATAGTGTTCTGGTACATTTTCCTAAGGCAGCCGATTTAATTTAAGTTAACAACATCCCACTGAGTAGTTTGGGAAGGTATTGATCATCTCATAATTTCATTTGATTTGAAAGCTGGATAGTGGATACGCCAATGTGGCTGGTGCGACACACTCGTGTGCTCTATGTAGAGATAAGCTTATATGAAAGACTTGGGTCTTGGTATTTAAGCACTAATAGCGTTCTTGATTTAAGTATGAATGTAAATTACTTTTGAAACCATATGTCTCTCCCTCTGCCCATTTGCACAAAACTGTATAAACGTGTCATAATACTGAAATGAACACGTGCTATGACGTAATTTCAAAAGATTTCCAGATTAGAAACTCGATACCTGGATGCCTGGTATTTTGGTATTTTATAGTCTCGCTTGGTGCGACAGTTTTGGACAGTTTTGAGTGATGCAGTTTCGGGCAATGTTTTATCATATTACTTACATAAATAGAAGTAAGATGCTAAAAAGAGGTGTCAAGTAATATTTTACCGAAAAAACGAGTTTATGAATACTTCTTTAAATCGCTTCATTACAGTGGAAGGCCAATCAGATTCGATCACGGTTAATACATATTGTCACATTAAATGATAAGCAACTACGGCATTACTGCTAAACAAAGATCATCAAAATACGGTACGGCTATATTTAAATGCCCATGTACACTTAGGCGGGATGGAATTTTCACGGGTTCGTTTAGCGGGTGTAAAGGGTGTGATAGGTGTGCATCGGGTATAATATGTGTGTAACTGGCCTCCAGTGCAGCCGCTGCCACTGGACACAGGCCATCCCATTCTGGAGCAAATAGAGAGCGCCGAAGCGACTCGAACCAAGCTCTCCCTACCAGTTGGGTCATAAGCCCAGTGCTCTCCCAACTGAGCTATCAGGGGGACAACATATTGGAATATAAAGATACAAGCCAATGTCCAATTATACACACAAATATTAGACCTAGTATGCTTTTAATAGCTGAATAAGCACCAATTATTAAGCACACATCAACATGGAATATGGTGAGTTAATATATACAAATATGCTGGTCGTTGATGTAAACATTTCATGTAATAGTTCTTACTTTTTGAGTTCTATATTTTCAGAACCTGGAAGAGTAGTGCCTGATTTGGTCTTGCCAGCCAAGGCCTTGATGCTGTCCCTATCATTCAGATACTCCTCTTCTTTGGGTGCCATCTTAACCTCAGCGATTTTCTGCTGTCAGCTTCAGGCAGGTTTCAGGTGCAGGTTTCACAGTATTTCTGAAAATGAGCACTGATTAGATAAATAATCAATATAATTAAATATCATGGGAGATGGATGGGCGCCTATATTGGTTTTGAGATTATCAACATTTGCCCTATTCCTTTCAATGTATTGATTACATATACAAAATAAATCAACCGATATGCAACAAACTGGGCGGCAAACTGGGCGGCGCACGGATTTCCGTGATATCGCTAGGACATTCGGCGAATCAGAAATAGGTTTAAATACAAATCACTGTGATGCACATAAAATCGAGGCGACATCGCGGGAATCGGCGTGCCGAATGGCCCAGTGTGCGACTGCCTTTAATGAATGCTAGCAAAACAAATAAAGGAGAATAATGATAACAGAAACGTTGGATTAAAAATGCATAAAGACACATTATATTGTGTAGTAATGCAGGGTTGAGAACATGGTGGATTATGTATGCAGGCTGCAGGGTGTTGTATCTTCCCAAAAGTTGAGGAACAGACAGATTATCAACTTAATTTTTTCCATGCAATGCAATGCCTATACAGGCCACGACAGCCAGCCCATACACAATAGGGTTAGAGGTTTAGTTAGGTTAGGCATGGTTAATTTTTAAGGGCACATTGGGCATCACAACAAATCTGCTGGTATGGCAAATTCATCTGTATCACAGCAATTGTGCTCAGTTTGTGTTTGACAGCATGATGAATCAGCAAATGAACAAATCTGTATGACAGATTTGCTCAAAACTGAGCAGATCTGGAAACCAGTTGTCAGGTCATAAGTGGGCAAAAGGGATGATACATACTTACAAAAAGAAAGTATGAGTAGTGAACAAACATTTATCTGATCATCTACAAACATTGCAATAAACAAATGTGTTTTTTCAGTGTTTTGAAAATGTTAGGATGATGAAATATGATATACTCTGTCTTAAATTGAACATATTATCTGAAAAATAGTTTTAAGTAATTTGTCCGCCCCTGTAGCTCAGTCGGTAGAGCACTGGGCTTGTGAACCAGCCGGTAGTGAGAGCCCGGTTCGAGTTGCCTCGGCGCTCGCTATTTGCTCCAGACTGGGGTGGCCCGCAGCCGGTGGCAGCGGCTGCACTGAAAGCCAGCTGACGTCTGTGAGCGGAGCAGACTGTGTCCGGCTATGTGGGCACGTTAAACTTTTGCTTCTGAATTCTGCCGACTGCCCGGAATTTCCCGATCGGACGGTAGAGGTCAGGGCCTGCACAACAAGCTCTGCTTAGCGTGGGCTGACTTCATCAAGCTATCCATTCAAAAACATTCAGACTAAATTTATAAAAAAGTACCACTATCATTTAAAAGAATTACATAAGCTATGATATGACATGGCACAGTTGGAACAATAGCAGGGCAAGAGCCAGCAGATTTGTCAGATGATGGATTATCTGGCTTCTTTATAAAATGGATGTTGCATTGCTGAACATCTTCCATGTTTCCAAAGGAATTAACTGCATAGGACCAATGGGCAATGACATATATGAGCTCAATCTAACTGCTGCATGCCAATATACAAACAGTCCTCTAGAATGGCTTACTTTGCTTACAGTTTCTGCTTTCCAAATAAATAAGTGATGAACAAATAAGGCAGCCTGAGTTTTTTACAATTGAATAGCAAATGGGGGGAAGGGGGAATGCCGTGGTTGTGTCAGTTGGTTACAGCATAATAAGATTATTATTGTAAGGTCAATTATAAGATTTGCAATGGCTTGATTGCAGTTTTTGTGGAAGTTGGAACTGCAATCAATTGATTGTATGACTCTACTCAACTCTACTCAATTCTACTCAATTAGATGAGTAGAATTATTATGAAGTCAGTTTTTCTATATAAAGCAGTGGAAAAGTACATGATCGATGAAGAAGTGGAAAAGCAATACTTCACCCAGCACATTACCCTGTCAACTTCTTTCTGCCAGCCACACTTTTTAGGGATTAACCATGGCCATAGCCAGGGGGTGTCATTCCTATCTCCGTAACGGGCATAATGTGTCGACTCTTCCCCATGACGTCACGTCACATGATACTCTTCCATCAATGGGGAGACTGGCGCAGCCGCCATGTTGGCATATTCTTATTTTGAGCAGGGGAAATAGATGTTAACCTCCTTTTATGGGCATGAACCACCCACTTTTTACATGCATCGCTTAGATATCATTTAAAGGCTCACCCTGACATTTTTTGATAGAATGACAACAAAGTGAGCTGTAGAGAACTCCACAATCTATCATTTAGTACCAAATTGATAAATGTGGCACCTAAGGTATTACAATGGTGGGACGCGAAAGTATGCAGACTTAACACTATTTGGATAGGGAGCTACAGACGCTCCGTGCCCGTGACGTTTCACTATTTGTTGCCTACCCCCTGATGGGTTTACCTAGTATCTATGGCCTTGGGCCATAGCAATAGACTATGAGGCAACCATTACAAATAACAGAGGCCCCAGGACAAGGGTGGCCCCTAACCCAGGATGGAAAAAATCCAAAAATTACGCTGAACTCTCTATCAATCCGTCATGCGCCGAAATTCAGCGCACAACTATTTGCGCCGAAATCTTTCTAACTTAGCGCCGAATTTAAAACCTCAAATAAATGTGTTACTTTTGTTTTCATCCTTTCCAGACGTCTTTCAAACAGGCTTAGGGTCAGCCATTAGTGGCCTG
>JARBER010159386.1:0-10413 GCA_030265075.1 Balanus glandula
TGCCGATCTGCCCGTGGCGCCCCTGGCCCCGGTAGTATAGACTGCGCTCCCTACTCCAAGATGGCGACGACAGCGGCTGATAACATGCTGCTGAAGTCAGAAGTGATAACAACAGCACCTGGCCACATATTGGTGTGGTCGGGAGTGATTTCCACCTTCAACTCATCCCACTCGCTCATATATGTTCGTCAACGTCAATACATCCATTGAGTTTATCCTGATGTTTGATACAGTGTGATACACGAAACTTATTTTAACATGTAAACTGGAGGAGCAAATGCCCAGTGCCACCCAGTCAGCAGGATTGGCCCTCCAGTGACGTTAAGTGGCCCATCCTAGGAATCTAGAGAACATTATGCCGTCTTTGGAAAACATATTGCTGCCATCGGAAAGGCATTTCGACGCTCTCAGCTCATTATGCCGCCCTCAGAGCGCAATATGCCGCCCTGGTAAGGCATCCTGACCTCTTATAGCGCATTATGCAGTCTTGGAAAGATATTTTGCCACCCTCTGAATCTAGAAAGCATAATGCTGCCCTTGAAAAACATCTCCCTCCCCTCGGGAAACATCATGCCGTCTGAAATAATCATGTTGTTGCCATCGAAACCTACTTTCCACCCTCAAAACAGATAATACCGCCCTCAGAGCACAACAAGCTGCCATTGCAAATCAGCCTACCATCTGCAGGACGTTTTGTGCCCCCTTCGAAGCTGGAAGATATTTAGTCACCATCAAAAGGCATTTTGCCCCCCTCAGTATGCATAATATCGCACTCGAAAAGGCATCATGTTCTCTTCTCCCAGA
This sequence comes from Balanus glandula, assembly GCA_030265075.1. Lineage (NCBI taxonomy): Eukaryota > Metazoa > Arthropoda > Thecostraca > Balanomorpha > Balanidae > Balanus > Balanus glandula. The sequence goes on from JARBER010159386.1 coordinate 805, forward strand.
TTACAGAAAGCATTACGCTGCCCTAATAAAACATTCCACCTCTATCAACCCTTAACACACATTGTTCGCCCTATAATGCCGAATACCGTTCTCGGTATATATTTGTCGCCCCTGGTAGACTCCGGAGTACTTAGTTCTGCACTTCGAAGAAGACTAGTCGCCCTCGAAAGGTCTACCCTCGGATTTGGAAGATAATATATTTCGGCTGGAAGACATTTCAGATTAAAACTTGGTAGCGGGGTTTCTTGATCCGGACTACATAAATGCAACAACAGTTCCAAAACCAATCATGAAGGTGAACTATTTCCTTGCAGTAGTCGTTAGCGGCAGTCTCTTTCCCTCCACCACGTCGCTCCAACTTAAAACTGGAACGCCACCGGCCATTTTTTTTTCTCAACTTTTTCACCAGAGCACATTTGTCCACCCTCGGAGCCCTCAGAGCGCATTGTGCCGTCCTCTAAAAGTATCATGCGGCCCTATAATTTGAGCTTCGTGACTTCTCTCTGCATTTTACACTGCGTTCACCGCGTTCCCTAAAGGCTCCCATGTTAAAGTCTGCCCCTAGATGATTACGAGAGTACAGTGGACGGCCACTTGAGCCCGGCAGACACTGGCGTATTTTCTGTAACACGACTCACTGTTTTTTTACCCCCCCCCCCCCTCCCCTGCACCGTATCTTCGGAACCAATAGCGTGATCTCGCTAAATTCATCGTTACTAGATAGCCCAGGAAATTCCACCGAAAGAAACTACTTTTTTGAATTGGAGGTCGCTAATGACGTCACAGGTCAAGACAAAGGTCAAAATCAAGCTATTTCAGTTGATGGGCCAAACTTTCTATCCAAAGCCTTTGATGGCGACCAAGATCACCCAGGACACTTTCCAAAGTACAACACACGTCCAGCATGAGTTTAAGGGTGGTTTTTGGCAAAACGTCAATTTCAAGGTCACACAAGGTCAATATGCGAAAAAGGTATCAGAATGTCATACAAAACATGTTGACTAGGTTATTGTACACTTATATTCAAATAGAACTCAACATTTGACCAACCCAACAAAGACATGTTTCTAGTCCAGTTTTTTTCTAAGAAAACGATGTTGTAGTTTGTTCTGTAGCTGTTCCATAAAAGCCAAAAAACAAAAAATATAACGTCATCTATTACCTTACTAAGGGAGCAATAAATCAGTCAAAAATATTAAAGACGTACGAAATTCAATATGCTCATTGTTCATATGCTGTTACATAACATACCTTCAGGCTTTTTCAATAGCATTCCAATTTTGGATTTTGTAGTCATGAACTTTTTTGGAAAAGTTGGGGTCCAAAACCAACATTTTTGAATTCCCCAGATAGGCATCATGTAACCCTTGACATTTGAAATATTTTCGAGTTTTAGATTCTGTTTCACTAAGAATTTGGCTTCTGCACTGTCTGTAGAACACAAGTTAATTTTGGTGTAAAAATATTGTGTAGTGACGTCACGAATTTCGTTATATCTAAAAAACAACAGAATAAAGAAGAACCGATGCACCAACGAGCGAGCGCAGTGCAACCGACTATGCCGCATCTACTGTCTGTGGCTGACAATGGAATTCGGCTCAGGCCCAACACTTTTGGGCCTCAAAGCAATTAGGAGTCGCAGCGACGAAAATGAAATGTGAATAAATAGGTGAAGACACTGAGCTATTGATTTCAGAAAAAGAATGTTTAAGCTTCAACATAAATCGATCATAGAATGCTGTTTTAAAATCATCGTTGATTTCGCCAGAGAGCCCTGCCGGAGGTATCCCGTCGGTGGCAGGAAAGAGCAGGCAGCTGTGAAACCCGGTGGCGGCAGTGTTTTTAACACTGTAGCGTGATTCAGTGTCTGGTTAGCCATCACCATGAATAATCAAGATGTTTTCTATTTATTACGTTCTTTGTCACATATTACGTAATATTATTATATTTACGTAATAATATTACATATTACATATACACTCTTTGCTTTCGCATAGCTGTTGGTCGTGATACCAAATAGGTGAGTGACAATTTTAAAGCATATATTGCGGCTCTCTCAGCTGGCGGCACTGACCGAGGCACCGGCTTGTCCAGCCTCAGGGTGGCAGGCGCATGCGCAGTATGCAGTCTCGCGTTGAGATGGCTCAAATTCGAGAACTGGCGCGAGATCCGATCTCGTCTCGTCACAGCGTGTCAGCGGGCTGCTGTCGGTCTGAGTGTGACCACCGTGAGAGTGATGCCGTGTAGTGATAACCGCGGTCTGTGAGCTGTGACTGTTGTAATATCTAGAGCCAGTTATTGCCACTGAACTTTGAACAATGACTGAAGGCCGAGGATTTTATATTGTTTATGATCTAAATTGGATGTCTTTTGGTCCAAGACCCAAGGAAAAGCAATGGAAAATACTGGCCTACGGACGTCCGAAGGTAAGCGTCTCTCTGTTCAAGCCTTAAGACAATCACGTTAACAATATTTACCGCAGACATCCATTCTCGGGTCAGAGCCTCAGTTACTTTGAGGGCTACGTGTCGTCATTACAATATATCACACTGCAGGATAAATGTCATTCATGTATTGACGTCGACGAACACATATGAGCGAGTGTGATGAGTTGAAGGTGGAAATCACTCCCGACCACACCAATATGTGGCCAGGTGCTGTAGTTATCACTTCTGACTTCAGCAGCATGTGGTCGGCCGCTGTCGTCGCCATCTTGGAGTAGGGAGCGCAGTCTATACTACCGGGGCCAGGGGCGCCACGGGCAGATCGGCACCCTCGTAGCGCAGGGTTCCATACTCGTCGGTGGTGTACCTCCTCTCGACGATCTGACCGTCATCCTGCTTGTACCTGCATGGCGAGGGCAGTTCGTTACCATCGGGAAACTTCTTGCTGTGGTGCGGTGATTTTATGTCATACATGCTTGCTGCAGGCGCATTTACTAAGAGAGCAACGTTTTATATGTACGCAATACAATAGTCGTTTTTCAAATTAATGAAAAGGCATTGTGAAAACAACTCATACGAAGCAAGCAAATGTGATTGCATAACGTTTCCTTTATGCCGTCAATATGTTCCTCAGTTCACTCAAATATAAATGGCAAAGTTTGTAGTTTAGATAGAAAGTTTGCATGTCTCGATTTTGAAATCGCAGAGAGGTTTTTATTAAATCAACCGCCATTCCGAGCTTCAAATATTCACACATTGCCTACGCATGGCATTCAACAAGCAAACATGCTTATGGTGGCTGAAAGCCTCTACTTACGTGAAGGAGCCTTCGTAAGAAGGAACGGTGCGGTACTCCTTTTGTCCATCTTCGTTGATAATCTCCACTTGCTTCAGAACAATGCTCTCCTTACGCTCGATCCCATTGTCAGCGGTAAACCTGCAGAAATCATCAGCATTTATCATGACGGCATAGTTGAGGTAAACAAAGCTGAGTCATTGAACTGCTGATATCCATGTATGGGAGGTGTTGAAACGTCTATGAGCTGCAGTATCACTAGGGAGCAGCCACACAGTCCCACTTCCTAGCCACCGACGCCAGTCGTAACGTCGTGAGTGGCTCGATCCTATGACTGGCTGCGGTCTGACCTTGGCAGCAAACTTTGGAGCAAGGTGCGTGCTGCCACAATTACGTGATTGTAGCAATCTGTGATAAACTCCAGCATTTAACAGAAGCTGACACTGGACTACTCCAACAAAGCAGAAGCAGAGCAGTACTGGGCGAACGTTCGTGTAAGAAAACTCAGCTGAAGAATAGGTGAAAACTTCCCTTCCTTAGCCGCTCAAACTCGTGCATTTTATCCAACTATAGTCTATTTTTTTAGTACGCGAACAAACCCGTAGGTGGGTACACCAACAGCGCACGAGTATGGAGGAATGATTCAGGCAAAGCTTAGCGAGTCATCACCAGAAACGGGGTTTTTCTCACACACTAATGTGAGAGAAAAAAACGTTTCTGGTGAGGCTTTGTCAGGAACCATTCCTTTTTGCTCGTGCGCTATTCGTATACCCACCTACGGGTTTGTTCACGTACTAAAAAAAATAGACTATACCTTTGATCATATTAAGGTGAAACCAGCCCTCCCTGAGCGGTGGTTGTCCTTCAAACTGCGTACCAATGAGCAATGTGTAGTGTGTACATTTGCATAGAGGAGCCGTACAATCAACACGCCCCCTGATATCTGCGGAAGTATAAAAGCTAAGACAACCAAACTTACAGTATGGGAAGGTGCCGGAAAGGTCTCCATTTGTCTGGTTTGGTGACCTTAGCTCAACATCTTCAAAGTCAAATGATGCTATAAAGGTCAAATATGGCCAATTTTAATATTTTTGGGAATTTGATCTGTGACGTCACAGGTCACCAGAAATGTGTTCTGAGCTGCTTACAGTGATTGTAATGGACGTTAGCTACAGAATGGTGTTTGGATGATCCGCATCTGACTGTTAGTTCCGAAGATGTCGCTTTGAACACCTCGATTCTGACCGACATCTTGAAATACATATCCATACAGCTAAAAAATTTACCCCTGTTTTTTAATTATTTGGTGTCAAGCGGTCCGCTGTTGAACTAGCCAAAAATTGACACAAGCATCATTGCCTTGCGCCGTTTGTTTTTAGATATTTGGGGAAAACATGTGGGGGAGGGGCACAAAGAAGTCCTCCCCTCCAGTGGCATATATCAGTCTGCCTAGCACTCTATCAGGGTACAAGGTGCATTAAAAAAGTAACTGTATTTTCGCTCTAAAACTTTTGTTTGGAAACACAGGGTCAGGGACATGAAACTTTGCTCACTTCTCCTCATAGTCCTCGTCCTTCTCAGCACATCTTTCCCATCTCCGCAACCAGCTCTGGTAGCAGTCTGCGAACCCTTCTTTGAAGGGATGTTGAGCCCACTGGTAAATGACGCCTTCCAACGCTGTCCCCGGAAGCTATCCTTCAGTTTCCCGAACACCCAGAACTCCGATGGCGCCAAGATCTGGTGAGTGTGGAGGATGCGAGGTGGTTTTTATGCTCTCAGTCAGCAGGAAGTCGGCGACGACCCGTGTCTTTTGGGGTAGTGCGTTTTCTTGATGCAGCAGGAAGCCGCCGTTGGCCACCCTGGGACGCTTCAGCTGGAGCGCTGGGAGCAGCTGCTTTGGCACCCATCTTGCGTTGACTTCTATCCTCCTCAGCTCGTCAGTGGTGTTGTAGTGGACATTACCCTCAGTGACAGTGAGTCGTCTGCCGCTAATAATCATATTATCTACTTTCGTGGCAATGTTGTTGGCCGTGAACAACGAATGTGGCCACCCAAGACGTGGCGTGTCCCGGGTGTCTTGTCTTCTCTCCTTAAACTCCTGCGCTCACTGATGACCTCGCCTGTAACCAACTGCAGAGCTGCCACACACTACTACAGGTTTCTTGTGAATCTCTCCTGGGAGCTTCACTTGCGCAAACACTGACTTGATTAAGGTGCGCTACTCCAAATAAGAAAACAAAATTATCACTGCTTTTTCCGTTTCAGGCAGTGTCAAAAAGCCCTCTTTCACAAATAGCTGTCATTTTCTTACAAGATGCGCTAGAAGCTTAATTTTCCCCCCAGAAATCTGGGATGTATGCGGGTACACCACAATAGCAGAAACGTCGATCACTGTTCTATACCGAGAGTTTAAAAAAACAAATACAGTTACTTATTGAATGCACTACGTAGGGCCAACAGTGGCGAGGGTTAAACGTTACGGAGTTCAACTGCGTCATGATCCCCCGGAGGAAGGCTGACGATATATAAGCATTAACAAAGTACTGGAAGCAGTTGCACAAACTTGTCATAAACAAGATGACAGAACTCTAACGCCACTGACCTGGTACGTATCCCGTGCCGAGCTGACCGGCCGGAGTGTCTGGAGAGTTGACCGGCCGGGGTGTCTGGAGAGCTGACCAGCCTGGGTGTCTGGAGAGTTGACCGGCCGGGGTGTCTGGAGAGTTGACTGGCCGGAGTGCCTGGAGAGCTGACCAGCCTGGGTGTCTGGAGAGCTGACCGGCCGGAGTGTCTGGAGAGTTTACCAGCCGGGGTGTCTGGAGAGGTGACCGGCCGGAGTGTCTGGAGAGTTGACCGGCCGGGGTGTCTGGAGAGTTGACCAGCCGGGGTGTCTGTAGAGTTGACCGGCAGGGGTGTCTGGAGAGTTGACCGGCCGGGGTGTCTGGAGCGCCGGGTCGCCCGCCGGCCGGGGCTGCCGCTCGCCGTCTGGCAACTGACGACAGCGGTATCACGTGTCGACCCCGCCGTCTGCCGCCAGCAGCGCTGACCCGACCATCGCCTGAGGCCAACCGCCCGCGGACTGCCGACCGACCGAGCGTCGACGTCCCCCCCCCCGCGACCCGCCCCCTCCGCCGACCCGACCGAGCGTCGACGTCCCCCCCCCCGACCGAGCGTCAGCGTCCCCCGCCCCTCCCCGACCTGCTGATTGACGCGAGGCTGCGTGTCGCCGACGCGTTGGGATAGCAAGGCTCTCTGGCCGACTGCCAACCAGTAATGAGTCCGAGAACGAGCAGTAGTGAGTGCATGTGAGAGGTAAATGGTACCGAGTGATGGAGAATGAATGACCTAAAAGTAAGAAATAAGCAAGTCACGACTCACGAGCAAAGGTAAAATAGTATTTTTCATTAGCACGTGCACATCAATTGCATCAAAGCATTGTAGCATTTGGTCTAAATGCTATTTTGGACACGTAGTTGAACGTTTTCAGTCACCACGGACGCTTGACAAACCCGCGTAGGAGCCATGTTCGGCACCGTTAGCCTACACGGCGCTACACGCTTACCAAGCGCAGGCAGTCGAACTGATCTCGGCTGACCTCAGTATCGGGCTCACTCCACATAGGACCGAATTGGTGTCAAGATTATTTTTGACGAGCTTTCGAACAGATCTATGATTGTATTCTAATATCAGCCGATTTGACTTGAGCAGAGTTCGAGGGGACGCGTCAAAACGCCCTCCCTTCGAGCTCCACTCGTATTAGACGTAGACGAAAACCGACAAAGCGTTCGAAAGCTATTCAAAAACTCATTTTGAATGTATGCAGTCGACTTGGCCTGAGATCATTATTTAGATCACCATACATCAATCCCACTAGTCTGTTTATGGTTAACATGCCGCGGTGGCTGGACGTGCCGAACACGGCTCTGGAGGAGAATCGCTAGATTTGGCCCAGAAACGTTCAACAGCAGTCTCAAAATTGTTTTAGACTGAATATCACAATGTCTGTAATCAGTTTCAGTACGTGCTTATGAAAAATATTGTTTTATTTTTGCACGTGACTTGTTTATTTTAAGGTCATTAATTGTCGATCACCTGGTGTCTCAAACAGGGCTCTCACTACCGGTTACGTCACAAGCCCAGCCACCCAGCGCTCTACCGACTGAGCTACAGTGGCGGACATGGATTATTTCTGTTGTGGAAATATTGAGCTCCTGTCATTTCAGATCAGGTCACCAGGTCACGTCAAGTAACCTATCTCCCAAAATGTTTTTGACCCACAGTTTGTGCCATAGTTTGATGGCTTGAGGATTGCATGAGATCATAGGTCATTCTAGAGGTCACCTCTGGAAGGTCACCTCTAGGTCAGCTGAGATAATCAGAGGTCATCATCATCTGCTTGGCCAATAACTTTTGGTTCAGTAAATTACTATATATATATACGTGGGAATGATACCCCTTTCTCGCCGTTTCGCTCTACATGGAGCATGACCTACTTTGGTGTTTAAATAACCTTGACCTCAGTTTACATTTTTAAGGTGGCCTAAACAGGCCATCATCAATATGCTTCAAAGCGCTTTGACGATACAAAAATGATGATGTTAAAGGAATATTTCCACCCGGGAAAGATTGCTAAAAAGTGGCTTAAATGACTTTTGGGAATTAATGATCGTGTTTAATCATGCTCCTGCGTCACCAAAGCAGTGGATTGAAATCCATTTTTATTTATTTCCAATTCCAAACCATAGTACCAAATTGTGAACAGCACTAACTTAATGATGGCCGCCCTCATCCAATGGCTGCGCATGTGGCGCAACTGTGAATTCGCCGCATAACGTCTTCTGCTATGGCTTCTGATGTCTTGTGTGTGTTACATGTCATTGGTACAAATCTCCGACGCCCAAAGCCGAGAATCACTGCTTTGGTGTTAGAAACAGCATTGATCTTTTGAAAGCGACAACAGTTATTAGCAGTATATATTTCCCCCTTCCTATTTGTATTTTAAAGCCCATTGCCTGAATGGTTATCCTAAGCTTGCAATATTCCAAATCAAATTAGAGCCCACGAAGTAACGATTCCAGATAGTGTGCGGGCAGGATTCAAATTGTACAAAAATCTTCCATATTTGAGCTATCCTTATGTATATTGTGATCTAATGGGAGCAGTTTCGATAACCGAACTTTGCATGTGAAATCGGACCCGCTTAATCTACCTATTCATACAAAAAAACTCCATATCGACCTGCGAGGTGGCAATCTACCTTTAATATTGCCGCTATTTGGTTAACTAATACAAATTGTTGTTGAAAATAATTGGAAGAAAACATCCTCGTGATCATTTGGTGACCTCTGGAGTCTCAACTATTCTCCTACTTGAGCTAACATCTGAGGAAATTATCTAGCAAAAATGGACTGTTCAGTGTTCACGACCTGTGGTAACCTACATATGAAACTTAGCATTTGGCAAGAAGTCCCCATTACCTTGCAATGTCCTTAGCCAGAGTTTTTAAACCGTTTCCCGTGTCCGAGCCCTTTTAGTTTATTAGTTAGTGCGGGGTCGTTTTGACCGCCATCAGTGCAAAGTCGTCTCAGATGGTCGCCGGCGATTAAAGGCGGGATAGAGGCGGCGCAGAGGAAGTGCAGGCTAAAGGGGTGGGCGCAGCAGCGCGCACAGTAACTCATTAGCAACCATCAGATCCTTCTATAAGGTCGATCCCCAGACCACGGAGGGTAAGGCTCAATAACGCTGTCGACCGATTTATTAACGTTATCTTGACAAATCTGCTCTAACTAGGCGTCATTAAAGGACATTATACCAGCCGTGGTCTTTCCCTATTTGATGAGCTGATATAAAATCGCATGTTTATGGACAGGAGACCGAGGGTCTGAGAACCTTTCAGCGCCACTTCAGACAATAGACCATGGCCCAAATAGCATTTGAAGTCTCATATTCAATGATCCATCAACGATTGATGAAGCTTTTGATGACATTTCATCACCCAATCATGACTGTATTTAGGGAAATGATAATTTCAAATGGAAGCTTCGAAACACGGCATTCAGCATTCGGTAATCAGTATGAGCGCCAAATTAATCCCATCAGCAGTAGCGCGCCGCCACTCACCACTCATGCGTGACGGCTCACTTTGATCCGGCTCAGCTGCAGCACCTTTCGTAAATTACTCACGACCGGTCGGCCAGCAGCGGCTGGGGAGGAATAGAATAGGAGGAATAGCAGCGGCTGGAGGAGGAATAGTATAGGAGGAGGAACATCAGCAGCTCGAGAAGGAATAGTTTAGGAGGAGGAACAGCAGCAGATCGAGGAGGAATAGTATAGAAGGAGGAACATCAGCGGCTCGAGGAGGAGGAGGAA
>JARBER010159397.1:0-10412 GCA_030265075.1 Balanus glandula
GAACGATGCGGCCGATTTTCACGCTAAACAAGGTGAAACGTGAGTTAATTGTAGAGAAGGGCTCATGTCAAGGACATGAGGCCGATTCCTGTTTATTACCGCTGTGATTAACTGATGTTTCTCTCAACCGTCTTAATGATGACAGACGACCGAATACAATGAGTTTTACCACTAAAACTACGCGTTTGCTAGACCTGACGATGACCCATCTTATAGGCTCTTCTGTCACACGCCGAATCTGACCAAGCTGACGTATCATTGGTGATCCTGTGTTACTGACGATCACGTGTCACTGGTGTCACGAATCACTGGTGTCACACGTCACAGTAGTCTCGTGACACCGATTCACTGTCGTCCACGCATCAGTGGTGACCCGGTGGACTGTGTAATGAGGTGTCATTGGTTTCACGGTGGGATTCAGGAAGCCTCCTCAGTGGTCTGTCGGCAGGATCAGTTCTGCCAAGAGGCGGTGATCGGTCTCCTACATGTCTGTGAAAACACTCCGCTGTTTAACGTCACGGAACTGACAGCATGTCAGCAGTGTTTTGTGTGTTCTACTTCTAACACTCAAGAGATTCTCAGTGACCTGATCATTTTGCAAGGAATTCCTCACGGACCATTCGGAAATTATTGTACATAACTAAACTATTCAACCCACCTATGCTCTTCACAAGCAAACCTCGCATGCTTGCTTCCTACAACCAATGTTTTCAGTTTTACACCCCTCAATTCGTCATTCTTCTGTGCTTTAGCATTTCATGGCGGCGAAGAAGCAAAGAAGGGGTATCACACCGACCACACGAAGACCACAAAAGCCTACACCTACAATGGCCTGATTCCTCTCCGCTCGGGCCCTCTGACCCGACTGAAGTCCTCCAGGGGACCGTGTCCGCAGTTTATGGTCCCAGCCGTGGAATGCCGACAATACCCGCTATCCCACCGCCGCTGCCCCCGGGGCCAGTGACGAGAGCGCCGCGGCTGGGACGTTTATGGCGCAGTTGTGGCGCCGCGCCACAAGGGCCACAAATGGGCCACAATGGAGCTAGAGCCAAAGTGGTCTGCGATGAGAGATGGGTCGGAATTCTAGCGGAGAACTCTGTCGGGACTTTAGACGTTCTTCAGACGCTGCCAAGTTTCGTTTTCCGATCTTGGAGCCTTTCATCGTGCGGTGAAAGAGCTTAAGTGATTGGTTTTGAGTCAGCATTCATCACAGCCGCTTGTGATCTTCAGAATTTACCGAGGCAGATAAACCCAAGTATAAAGCCGTTTGTTTTTATTTATCAGCTGGTGCAGACTGATGTAGCTAAACAACAAGCAGAATAATCATTTCAGAGCGTTTCCAGTATTCAGTAAGACGCTTTTCCGATCGGACCCATCGTGAAACAGCTCTGTTGCTTCCGTCGCATTTACGGTACACAAAGAGAGGCGATCTGCTATAGAAGAGCACATAAACAGACAGACCTTCCACTGTGTGGCTGAAAAACATAAGGCCTGTGACAAATAGAGTGAAGAAGAGTAAGAGTGGCTGCAGAGTGCAGAGACACTGTGACGATATCAAACCACAATGCCGGGGTTATCTGTTTCCATGCGAAACAGATACGTCCTCTGTCAATTTGTCGACCCTTAGAGGGGTGGAGGAAAAAGTACTGCTGCCTAATGCATCAAGCCATGATTAGCTGAGCTAACATTGCGGGGGAGGGTTTCCGTGAGCGGGCGGCTGTACAGCGGTATAGCGGTGCTCTCGACAGACCGTGTTTACCTAGCTGCAAGGTTCGGTGCTGTTTCCGGCCTCGTTAATCGAGTGGGTGTCCAGGATTTCATCAGCTGTTGAGTGTTTAGCGATGCCAATCAGTATACACTATACATGGCTCCGTCGTGACATAAATATTTGTAGTTCCGTCAGACACGTGGTTATCCGTGTCCGCGTCCGTGTTTGCGCGGTGATTTGCACAGATGCTTTAATGTCTGGCGGTTGCCGGTTGGGTCAGTGGAGCGGGTTCCGATAGACTCACATGACGCAGCTATGTGTTCGACCCGTCTCTAAGACGATTGTCGAGGTCCGCACATTCCGAAATTAGACACCAATTAGTCCATATTAATGTCTGGTGACAGACATTTTGGTCTAGCATGGCGAGCATGCGTGCTGTGTGCTGCGCCGCCCTCCCGGCATGCGGGGAGCGGAAGCTAACGGCTCGGATGGGGATAGCTGAAATGCCAGTCAAACTACTCGTCACTGCAGATGGGTGTCCAATTAATAACCGGAATTCGCTCACTTCCGGACGAAAGAAGAGGACTGCACTATAGCTCCTTTTTGCATGACGGTATATTGTTACAAAACGACAGTTAACACTTGTTCTGCTCGGTTTCACTGTTGAACATTTGCCGGCGAATGCCAGTTTTGCAGAGGCAGAGATCCGGAACGAGCGAATCAGGTCGACAGCTGAACAAGAGACGGGCGTTCGAAGCCGCCTGGGTGAAAGCTCGTCATTTTAATTTGATAGTTCTGCGACACATCAATAATGGAGAATTAGTACACAGGTAACACAATAAATCACCCATTATATAATATTTTCAGTAGCATAACTGGTCTCTAATTCTATAACATAGTTTAACTGGTTCTTTATCTCTTGCTGATTCAGCATCTGACATAGCTAGTGACGAAAACGAGTCACATGAGGGTCTGATTTTTACTGTCTACGTTTATACTGGACAAAGTTATTTATTTAATCTATCGAGGTTACCTCTATTAAAAAGGCAGATGAAAAAATTTTCCCTCAATTTTGGGTTGTAATTTAGTACCATTGCTTCTACAACAATGTTTTTTTTTTGTAGACAAAGGTATCCCACTGAAGGGAAACTCCATCACTACCAGCGCTACATCAACCTATTACCTATACCCCCCACCAGCAGGGCAGATGGTTCTCCATGGACAGCTCCAGACCGCACTGGGTGGCGGGAAGAGGGCAATAAGTCTTCACTTGCCGGTCTCATTCGTACGCTGACCGGCGCTTTACAGACCTAAGCTTCACAGAGATCCTGGCGCATTCACTGCCATCTTCGCTAATGGTAGGAGACGCATTTGTCTGAGTTGCCGTCGAAATAGCTGAAATGCTCGTCATCAATTCTGGATTCCATTAGCAGTGTGAATTGCGTTTCATTTTCCGTCCATGTGTGGTTGCGTGGAGGCTGGCTCTGGTGTGAATCGCGGATTGAGGCCACTGCCGCCTGGGGCTGATTCTCTAACGGGAGTTTGCATGTTTTGATAAATGTTAATTGGAACAGAAGGGGAGAAGCGTGCTCCATGATTTTATCTCGGGCAAACTTTGCTCGTGAAGTCGATACACCAGAACAAGTTTAACCAGTTTGGCTAGATCCGTTTTAACAACTGTTGATTGCATACCAAATCGTGCCCTTGATGTTATCCAACTTCTCTGATACGATAAGTTAAGGTTGCATCCAATTTGTTATGCCTGGCTAAGCTTTAATAAAGACAGTCTCATAAATTCACTGTTTGCAATATTGCGAATATCTAATCAAATACTGAAAATATCAACAACAAAAAACAGCGAATATCTAATCGAATATTCAACAGTACGTTACTATAAAGCCTAATTATCGGTTCGCGTGTATTTTTTCTCGTATGACCAATGGAAAACCCAGGCTGGTGAGTCAGAGCCCGCCACCGTTAGCACCCACCGGACGCTACCATTGGGTCACGGGTGTTCCGTAAGGGTCAGCACGGGTCACGGTGGGCGGGATCCGCTGGTCTGGGAGCGACCCACGCGTCACGGCCCGACACCGACCGGCACGGACCGCGTGGTGAGCCGGTGAGGGATGGAACGGGAGCCAGAAGCCATGGCTGGCGAAGTGCAGGCGGTAGAAACAAGTCACGGTGGACAGGTAGTAGGCAGATGTGCGATTTTTTTTGCGATAACAGCAAGGCGAGGGTGGGCTTCTACGCACTTCTGAACCAGAGATAAAGATGAGCTGGTCATCTAATCATTACTGGTATCAAACACTTGAATTCCTCCTGGACCGAGAAATAAACCGTGAATTTACACATCTATATATTTTGCTGAAGCCTTCCAGCCGACACCATGACGTATCCGCCACACTTTACCCTCCACCCTCCCTCCTCGCCCTCACGTCTCATCTCTGCCCACGCAGCGCAGCGTGCGGCATTTGTGACGCCCCTCTCACCACGTCTACAATACCGGCGCGTCGGGCGCTATGACCCGACAATACCGGGCCGTCAAGCGCGATGACAAGATAAGCCGCTCGGTACCTCTGATTGTGCCTGGATCCCAATTAGCCGAGGGGCGGACAGCGTGGTGGGCGAGCGAACCTCCTGGCGCGACTCGCGTCTGGCCGGGGCGTCAGGACGGCGGATGGCGTCGAACGCGCGTCGAGCTGGAGTTGGGACGGTGGCGGGCGGGACACCCGGGCTGACCCGTCTCCTGCTCCAGCTGCCAGGGGTGTCAGGTCAGCGTGGCGGGGTGTGGTGACCCGGGCTGACCCGTCTCCTGCTCCGGCTGCCGGGGGTGTCAGGTCAGCGTGGCGGGGTGTGGTGCCCGTCGGAGCGGCGGTCGTTCCCAGGGTGATAGTCTCGGTGTGACGGCCCGGCACCGTAATGGTGCCGCTGTGGGAAGGCGGGCAGGTTACGTGGGGCGCTGGAGGGTGTCCGTTGCTGGGGCGACGTTGATGAACAAGGCTCGTAGACAAAAGGTAAATGAGGTCCTAGACTGAACTTCTTGGCTCATGGACCTTGAAATAAGACTCTACCTCTTTAGGCTCTGAGAGGTAAAGAAAAAGTGACGCTGTTTTTTATGCTCAAATCTGTATTTGCTTGTAGTGAAAAATGTCAGTAGCTGGGAAGTGATTTAGGGATCTAAAACCAGATGTAAAGTTCTTTAAGAAGATAAAAAGTGTTTCTTTGCTAACTATTTTTCAGAGAAAATTGCCTCATTACAACACCATTCACTTACAAGACATTGTCTTGAACTCACGTAACACATAAGCCCTTGCTGGATTACTTTGGATTGCTCTTCGCAACACCAGTCCTGTCGATTATACTCTATTTTTATGTCCATCACAATCAGTGACATTTTATGTCCGCAACAATCGGGCATTTATCGTCATTCTACAAAGCAGTTCGCCCATCCTCGTGTCTTCATTGTCTGGCACTGGCCTCTGGATATTCCCAGCACCGCACTAGAACGGAAAGCTTGCAGGTGTACCGGCGAAGCAGCCGGTAGCACTGGTATCAACCCCACCCGACCCTCTCTCCTTTCTGGGAGCTTTCTCGTTCCATTCTGGGAGGCATAGGCCCACCGGCCCTCTGTCCTTTCTGGGAGCTTCCCCGCTCCATTCTGGGAGCTTTAGACCCACCTGACCCTTCTACTTTCTGGGAGCTTTTCCGCTCTATTCTGAGAGATTCGGACCCACCCGACATTCGCCCCTTTTTCAAAACTTTCCTGCTCTATTCTATGACCTTTCTTGACTCTTTCTATGAGCTTTCCCTCCCCATTCTATGAGCTGTCCTGCTTTATTCTGGTAGAAATTCCGCCTCATTCTGTGAGCTAAGGCGGAGCGGGCAGCTGTCGGCTGCCGGCAACGGAGCTGTCTCAGGACAGAACCGCCCAATTCCCGCTGTCCCCGGCCGCCCCTCTCATGCCTGCTCTGTTACAGTCTCTCGACGCTGTCACTCAGTACTGCGCGCTCTCACAGTCGCACAGTACACTCACCACTGAGCTGTCACGGCTTAACAGCGCTGCTCACAACTGTCACAGCCCAGCCCCACCCTCCCCAGCTAGCACAGCTCTATATCCTGCCTTCTCCAGACTGTCGAAGCAAAGTTCCCACTATTGATAGCTCCCACAGTTTTACGCAGCCTCCTCTGCCTGACACAGCCTTAAAACTGCCTCCTCCATCTGTGAAATTCTTACACATCCTTACCCAGCATGTCAAAGCCTTACACTTCCTTCTCCACCTGTCACAGCTGCTGTCTTCTCCATGCCATTCCAGCCCAGTCCCAGAGCTTCAGAGGCCGGCTCCCTGTCTCCGAATAAAGCCGTGGCAGCCACGGTGGCCGGGGTACACAGTCTCGTGCCATTGTTCCCGGTCTTACCGCAGCCCCGCTGACCTTCTGGTGGCCACGCTTACCGCCCTCTGTGGCGCCCGGTGCTGCTAAACAATGGAGAAGAGTTTGGCGACCCGGCGAAAGGTATTATGATGTTTGTTAAATAGCTTAGCGACTTTTACTTTAAATGTGTGAATAGTATAATATTTTACAGATGGATTCCTGCACATTTTCCGCTGATGAGCACAATAGTATATGGGTACGATTCTCATAAATGGACAGGCTTCAATCAGACTTTACTCTTCAATCAAATTTTACTGAGGCAATGTGCTTAATTCTGGTCGAGCTTCGTTTCCGGGATTTGTAAAGAGAAATGGGTCATGTGACATGACAAAAGCGGCTAGGGATTCAATTCTGCATTCGTTTACAGTATTCAGCACCAAAAGAAGATAACTGACTGTCTCGGCCCATAGAAAACTCGCGTCTTTGTCACCAGCGGATAATACGAACGGTTTTAGACTCAAACCGTAGCGAGTGATGGATTCTCGCATTATGCAAATGAGCCAAAACAGCCACAAACGATCGTTTGTGGTGCATGCTTCATTACGTATTCCTCGAGGGAAGGTATTCAGTCTTAGACGGCCACACGGGTTTCTAGCTCATGACCCATGATTTGGGGTCGTTTACTATGGCATGCGACTTACTTCGTTAATGGCGCATGACAGATTTCATTGATCAAAGTTTGTTTCAAATATTCAGACTGTAAGAACATTATGATCCAAATGGAGTATAATACATCGGTATTACTCCGTCAACCATCATTTAAACCAATGCGCAGAGTCATGGTCCGTTGAAGACATGTTCTTTTCAAAGCTTTACATGAAAACGCGCTAGATAATGACATTACACGACGAAGTAACGTGGGTAAAACGTGCGACCCGACCGAGTCTGTGTGACTGCACTGTGGAGACTGCAATGGATTATGTGGCTAACATTATTCAGACTGCCCTGAAGACTGCGTGACTAACATTATACAGACTGCCCTGAAGACTGCGTGGCTAACATTATGGAGACTGCAGCGAGGCTGTGTGGCTATCACCATGGAGACTGCAATATAGGCTGTGTACTGTGTAGCTAACAATGGAGATTGTATTGCACACCATGTAGCTAACACTACAGAGAGTATCATTTAGGTAAGCTTTGTGGCTTGCAATATTGAGACTGCAAAGTAGGCTTTGTGATGAACACTAGAGACTGAAATGTTGGCTTTGTGACTTATAAATAGTGATAGCTGCGTGGCATATACCGTCATGTAGACTAAAATTAGCGTTTTTTTTAGCCACATAACTGCGGTGGAACAGCTCAATATGCGTCACAATGTGCAAAGCTATGTAAATTATTTTGAAGTCTGAAGCATGTTTTGAAATTTCTCGATTTTCAGACTTAACGGAGAACTCTCTCACTTAACATTACGGACGTAACGGGCTGCTTGTGTGACTCACCATCTCTTATCCAGCACGACACAAGCTCGGCGTCAATGTATGCAGATTTCTGGTCACACACTATTCTGTCCGTGCCAGCTAACTGCCCAGCTATGGCGGGGTCGGTCGATTTATCACCGTCTGTGGTGGACTCCAGTGGCGGGAAACGGTCGCGGGTCAGCCCCACGAACATCCCACCGGTGTGGCTTGTGGTCAAATGACCATAGCGCGCCGTTGGGGGGCTCCGCTGGTGGTGCTAGGAGTGAAATGTCTAGCTGATATTGAGCAGACAACGAGGTTTAAGTAGGACAATTAGTTAAACTGCTTCAGTTTAGCGGTCAAGTTAGTTTATCAGAGTGCTATGGTGAGTACGATGAATTGCTTTTGCTGGATACAGGCGGTATTCGCATTTTGCTTTTAGTTTTGTTTGGTTTGGATAAAGCCCTTTCGACCATTGACATTGGACCATTGCAGAGCCATGGGATGAAACAGTGGGGTTAAAAGGGTCCAAATGCTACGCCGACCGGGTGACTGACCATGAACAAGCCCTTACCCTCATATTTTGCGGCGTCTCTATTCGCTTGCAATAACAAGCCCTCCATAACAAAGCTTATACCCAGCCGGGAGAACTCCAACTCTCACCACTCTATGACTTACCCAAACCACTCATCGCAAGATTCCTCTGTCCACTCCTCTTCTCTGCCCTTCCCCCATCGCTTCCTTACCCACCAGTACTACTCTTCGCCTCCTTAATCACCGCCGGTCCCTGTCTCTCACCTAACGGAGGGGACGCCCGGGGCAGTAATCAGGTCACGGTCGGGCACCAGCGCCCGGCTCCGGTGCTGATACTGTGAGACGCCGGCGACTCGATCCAGCCATCTCTCGCTCCTCGGTGGACACCGCGCCGCTGATACGCTCTTCAGACGCCGCGGCAGCCGTGGCGCGGCGGTGACGAATGATGTGCGCCGGCATATGGCTCGCCGCGCCGCTCCTCGCCACCGCCGCGCCACCGCTCGCCGTGGCGTTACGCGCGGCGGTGGCGGTCTTTACGAGTGAGCTAAACAATACGCGCGGAGAACCAACAAAGCCAGTGACCGTTAGGGAGAGCTAATACGCTGGATTGCCTTGCGTGGCGGTCCGTCGCGCGGCCCGTGATTAAGTGTAATTCGAGACCGGATGAATGAGAGGTTAGGCCGGCCGCGTTCGCCCCTGGAGACGAGAAAAAAGTGAGACGCGGGGCTCGTGGCGGTGGTGCCTTTCCCAGCGACGATCGCGTTTTACCATGCGTAGAGGAAGCAAGTTATGTCATTAGACCAGTAATTAGCTAGAAGGCAAAGCTAGAAATAGACCTATTTGTATGCATAATAAACGGCCACTTAATATTTTGACCACTCAGTTACGATCTTTCCACGAAACATTCGTAAGTGATCGGGACTAGACTGATTGCCGATAAATTAATGAAGCTGATTATTGTAAGTGTATTTTGACTGTAATCTATTCACGGCCTTGACACTGCACAAACACCGAAAGACGAGATAATCATCAGGCAGTCGTCTGCCTGACTCTGCTAGAAACGTGTTAATCAGCCTGCCCTGCACCCACTTCTGGCCGGATGTCACCCGTGACTTGCTGGGAGCAGCTTTCCAAGACTCGTGCTGCATAGATAAGGCACCCCTGATGTTTCCATCTCGCGCCATGATTGGCAGCACAAACTCGTGATGCCTGAGCTTGACTCACTGAAGTGCCGGGGGCAATGCAACGGGTCGGCACTGCCGGTGGATCTGGTTTGCTCCCAGTTCACACACAGGTTCTCACCAGCCGACACGGCCGTCACGTTCTTTGGAAGTGTGGTGACGGCGCGTTAAATAAGCTTTTCTTGTCCCATTTTTTTTCGTTCTGCTACGTTTGTAACGCGTTAAAAGCGAAGCTGTATCACGCTAATTTGACATTGATTCGGGGCATAAGTTTTAATTTTGTTCGGTACCTTGACATGAAAGCGGCTTGCAGTGAAGTCGAATTCTTAGTAAAACGGTGTATCTCTTTTATTTGCAAAATTGCAAACACAGCTGTGTAGACCAACAGGCGAAAATATATTTGTGTTATTTTACGTAGTTAGCGAATACAAACCAACAAGCGTGTGATATACTTTGGTAGGTTAATTCATAGATATCAATAGCGGAGTCACTATCTCGCAGCAACATTTGTGCTAGTAACTTCAGTACAAGTGTTAAAATAGCTAAAAATGGTCTTGATGCTGTTGTGGAATATGTATAAATTGCATCCTACTATGTCAGGGAATTCAATTAGGTGTCTAGCTACAAATAATCTGCTTGAGCACCATCACTTGCCTTGTTCGTGCGGATTCAGAACTATCTACCAGGCGATTTTTTTCTTTTGATACAGCAAAAACCCGTCTCTGTACCAAATATATTCGTCTTCATCTTCACTTCTGATGTCTTCTGACTAGGCTGGCCACTGGGCTGGACTGGTCACTGGACTAGTCACTGGACTAATCACTGGTGTTCACTAGCATGTGTCTGTTACCCATGCCGCCCTGCACGAGCGCCGGTCTGTCCAGGAGCCGGGTGGCTACCCTGACCGTTACCCCGCGCCGCTACCGTCACCGCCGGTGGCATGGGATGGGCGCCCGGTCTCGTGATGGCCCGGAGTTCTCACCGCCTGCTGACCCGGCCTGACCCCGACCGCTGCCAGTCACCCGGCGCAGGGCGCTGTGGAAGCCGCTGTGGAAGCCGCTGTGGAAGCCGCTGTGGAAGTCGCTGTGGAAGCCGCTGTGGAAGCCGCTGTGGAAGCCGCTGTGGAAGCCGCTGTGGAAGCCGCTGTGGAAGCCGCTG